>MJUT01009703.1:241802-263185 GCA_002080005.1 Gigantidas platifrons
AAAGAAAGCTTAAACAGTGACGGTTATCAATTCCACCAATATCAACCAAGCAAAAGAAACTTAAACAGTGACGGTTATCAATTCCACCAATATCAACCAAGCAAAAGAAAACTTAAACAGTGACGGTCATCAATTCCACCAATATCAACCAAGCAAAAGAAAGCTTAAACAGTGACAGTCTTCAATTCCACCAATATCCACCAAGCAAAAGAAAGCTTAAACAGTGACGGTCATCAATTCCACCAATATCAACCAAGCAAAAGAAAGCTTAAACAGTGACAGTCATCAATTCCACCAATATCAACCAAGCAAAAGAAAGCTTAAACAGTGACGGTTATCAATTCCACCAATATCAACCAAGCAAAAGAAAGCTTAAACAGTGACGTTATCAATTCCACCAATATCAACCAAACAAAAGAAAGCTTAAACAGTGACGGTTATCAATTCAACCAATATCAACCAAACAAACAATTACCTCTCATCTTAACTGAACTCACTAAACATAAAAAAGACTACGACATTTAACGTTGGAAATCCAGGTCCTAGCTTGGGAAGGCATATAGATGTGGCGGAGTTAAACCGGACCCCAACCCTCACCTCTTGATAACTGGATCTCTAAAGGAAATTCATCAATACAATGTACATAATATATAAACAGGCATGAATTTTGCTAATCAAGAACGGAAAACTTGCTAAGACAAAAAAAGACGTAAACTAAGTTGTTTACAAAGTAATTCCTAAGAAATAATTCTGTATATGACAGAAGAGTGAGTGGAAGTAAATTAAACAAGACCGAATTGTTAATGTAGTATTTCTATATGTCGTATTTACATATATAATTGACATTGTGTGTTTATTTTTATTATTACAGTGTTAGTGGGTGCGGGGGTAACTTGTTTACTGACACCATTTATTTCTATTTAGGTTGTCATCAATAACCAGAACGATGGTTGTACTATGGTTGTACTATGGTTGTACTATGGTATATATACATTTACTAGTATTGTGTTTTCCAGTCGATGCCAACTTTTATTTTTTGTTTGAACGGAATCCCCTAACTGAATTAAATTTGCAGGGACCCTAAGTTAGTTACCCTTGGTTACGTAGGTTATTGTAAAGCAGGAGATTGTTAAATAAAATGTATACATGGATATTAAAAAAAAAAGAAAGAAATATCACCACCATATTGGTAGTCAATCTTAAAAAGAAAAAAAAGTTAATAATTTAAAAATGACAAACGATCATCAAAGACGACTCCCCCCCTCTCTCTTTTTATTTTATCATTTTTGCTAAAAATAGATGAGAACAATAGGTGAATATTAATGATAAAACATGTTTTTGAAGACTTTCAAACAAAACACGTAGGCCTATATCTAACAACATTCTGAATTATTTTCTTGTTGGTCATTCGAAAATATAATTGTCAACAATAACAAGACGTCTTTGAGTAAACAAAATAAAAGTCCCGTTACGTGTGTAATTGGATTGGTTAGCAATATATAACTTTAAAGAAGGGATGCTTACAATTTTATGCATTACCTTTTCAACTTTAGACATGTATTGTAGAATTTCGGAAAGATTGGAAAGCCAAATAATTTAAAAGTCTCTGGGAGCATTAAGACCAAAATACACTTTGTATTTCAAAGCTAAGCAAAAGCACTGTATCAGAAATTAAGTTGAATTCGACTTGGACAGCCATCACTATTTTTAGGTTGAAATTGGAGCCGTCATTTCTAATCACAAAAGCTTTAACGTTGTTATTGAAATGACATTGAAGCTACTGTATGATAAGTGTTCATTTAATAAAACCTGAATTTAGAAACATGAGTCAATTATAGATACCATACTTATAACGAGGGAGGGATATGAATAATATAAATTAGCTTGTTATATATGATATGCTTGCGTGTTCCTAATAGTTCTTGTGATAAACGTGCTCATATCAAGTAGTTTCCACATGCAATTTGAAATCAGCATTTATAGAACTTATCGGATATCAGGTCGGATATAGTGTACGATGATCATATATCTTATACTACGTCTTGTGGAAACTAAGTTTTAATTTTCTTTTTTCATGTATCGAATCGAGTGCGGATGATCGTGGGTTTTATCCTTGGGAGGTCGAAATCGAAGACCAAGACATTAATATATTCTGTGTCTTTTTAAGAACGTAGCTGTAAGGCGTAGGAGCAAGAAATTGCTGTCTCATTGATATGATAATGTGTATCCGAGGAACGCTATTTTAGTGAAAATAATAACTCTACGTGTCGCTCTGGCATGAAGCAGAATTCACCATAACATAACGCCATAATATAGAAAACAAATTGATCAGTATGTATTTAACAACAATCAGTTCATGTGAATGTTGAGTGATTTCTCTTTAAAGTTGTGAGTTCGATTCTCGTCCATGGCGAGGTTTATTCGATACATATTTATGTGATGAACTATGTCTGTCACTTGCGGCCCGTCGATGGTTTTCTAGGTTAATAAAATTAACCGCCATGGTATATCTGAAATATTGTTGAAAGTGGGGACATTTTTATCACTGATAAGCCTTAATCAAAATCACTATATCAACACGATGCTAATGGCGACAAGTTGGATTGCCAAATTTGCAAATGCTTTCTGACAAAATCAAACGGAAGAGAAGTAATGTAAATAAAACACAAAGTATATGAATACTACCTTATACAATGTACATGTAAATATACGTTAGAAATACCGAAGGGGCAATCAAAAATGGACAATCCAGAGAAACGGCCAACATCGGGTATACAAGACGAAGAAAAACAAAACAAAGACTCAATACAATATGTGTTGAACACCACTATACGTAAACGAACACAAACAACGTAAACAAGACAGACGTCCTCCTACAAACAACTGGAGGAATCTAGACGAACCGAACAAACACAAACAACGTAAACAAGATATACGTCCTCCTACAAACAACTGGAGGAATCTAGACGAACCGAACAAACACAAACAACGTAAACAAGATATACGTCCTCCTATAAACAACTAGAGGAATCTAGACGAACCGAACAAACACAAACAACGTAAATAAGATATACGTCCTCCTACAAACAACTGGAGGAAGCTAGACGAACCGAACATAGCTTGTATGCTGAAATCGTAACGGACTCAGAACGCAAAGACAAATAATAGGACAACACAGAAAACTAAAAAGATGAGCAACACGGACCCACCAAAAAATAGGGGTTGATGGGGTTTTTTTTACTACCAGTAATAGTGTCGTATTAATTAATTCGAATAATATAGTAAAAATAAAGACAAATAAAGACAGTCACGGTTATAGTAAACATCCGACCTGAGATAAAACAACAAATAATATGTCACCTGTACATGTCTTGCCTACTTTTACATATTAAAACCAGATACAAATTTGATACACATGTATATATGAACAACACACAAACAGTCTTACTTTGATTTACCTGGAAAGTGTGACATGACATTTAGAATTTTATTGATTCAGTGGCTTGGCTTATATAATGATATAACATTCTTCTGTAACGGCATTTGTACAAATAGCTTAACTAGTTATATCATATATTATATTACATTTTATCTATTTCTGCTTAAATTGATGAAGAAGACATTGGATATCATTTCAAAGATGACAATACTAAAATAGAAAGACGCTATTTTTACTGTTATGTACGAATGATTACAGATTTTATTCTTTAGTATTTCTTCATACATGGAATAAATCGGATAATTTAATACGAATTCGTTATTTGGAAAACTACACTAGATTATCTTAAACAGCTTATTGAAATATTAACACACATTCATAAAAGTGCTGCACAAGTTAGTAAACAATGGTCATTTGTTTTACATAATTGATGATCTGTCGATGATGGTAATGTCCATTAATTACTTTGACGTGTTTACTTTATTATTAGAGCTTACGACCATATTCTGACCATGTAGATACATTAACTTTATATAATATGATATAATTACAAAGGGTGTAAATCCCTAACGGTCATTGTTTTACTTCTGGAAAATATACAGTCCACCAATAACGTTGTTTTGTTTACAAGAAAGCACGGATATATGTCACAAGCAGACGACTTATTAAAATACAACACAGGCATATTTTTTTTAGTGTACTACAATATTTATGATTAATGCCAACAATTATTGCCGTAAAATATATGAAGCATAAGTTAAGTAAAAGTTTACTTATTGTTGGTATACAAACTTAGAAATTTGTGTAATCTGATTTTAAATTCAAAAATAACAGTGATTTCCATAGAGAAGGTGTTGTGCTATATATTCTGGAATATATTATGACATAATTGGATGAAAACAAGAATTAACAAAAATTGTGTGTAAAATCGACAAGATAAACTTTAACATTACATACATAATTTAAAATAAAAAAGATAACAGTGATTTCCATAGAGACGGTTTTGTGCTATATATTCTAGAATTATGACATAATTGGATGAAAACAAAGAATTAACAAAAGTTGTGTCTTATATCGACAAGATAAACTCTAACATTACATACAGAACTTATTATGTAAAAGCGATAACAACTAGTAATACATGTATACAGACGCTTTATATCACAATGTCTATAGCAACAAGCTGTGGCTGAATGAAAACACATAGGAATACACCGATAGGATACTGCTACATGTATATAGTGGAAATATTTAAAGGAAAACAAAATGGAGTACTCTAAAAGCACTGATTTCAATCTAAGCTATGATATGCTTGGAAACGAAACCAATTTAGCATCAATATATCCGATGCTGGATGTGTATGAAACAGTGATTGCTTCAATTTTAACGACTTTCACAATATCATCATGTATTTCAAACTTCATCATAGTTTTCGTTTTTATGAGGTATAAGTGCCTGAGGACAAAACACGATATGCTAGTTATTAATCTAGCATTTACTAATTTACTAATTACTGTTGGAATTTCATTTTATTCAACATATACGCTACATCCGGGTGATATACTCCACATGAAATTGGTTTGTTTAAATCTGTTTATTCTAATATTTGGAGGAATATTGGCGTCTCTTCTAGTTCTGCTGTATCTTTCGTTAGAGAGATATCTGTGCATAGTACATCCTCACTTTCATAAAAGAATTAAAGTTCGGCATGTCGTAGCGTGTAGCATTTTTGCATACGGATTAGGCATAGCGTTTACAACAATACCATTTCTACTTAAAAATAATTGGGATCGGCACAAATTATGTGTTGCAGACGTGTTTCCTTTTGAGTTTAGCATTGCAGAACAGGTAATTGGAATACTGATAATAGCTGCTATCATTGTAATGAACATAATAGTTTATAGAACTGCATTAACCCAAGCTTCGAAAATTAATACACTTCTGAAGAATGTTCAAAACAGGCACAATACAAAAAGTAAGTTTAGACAAAAAGGGAAGGCTTTTGTGACAGTTTTCCTATTATCTGGAATCTCAGCTATTTGTTGGATACCATTGCTAGTTGTATTTGGACTCGAATCAGATCCTGATTTACATCAAGACTTAAGGTGGATTTTCACCCAACTGTTATACATCCCGATATCTCTAAATTCTTCTGTTACTGCAGTTATCATAGGTTACAGAAATAGACACTTCAGAGATGCCATACAATCATTGTATCGTAAGAGAAAACACGAATGTAATCGATTTAATAATAGCTATTTGTGAAAATAAAGACTAATCAAATTATATTATTTATTAAGAATCAAATCATTTTGCAACTACAAAGTATTTGATTCAGATAAGACTAATGTGCAACAAATAATTTTATAACATTTTTATTAACAATGTTTGATATTCATTTAATTAGGAAAAAATAGCATTTGCTGTTTTGTTGTTTAATCGAATATACGTACATTTGTATATAGATAAAAGATAAATTCAAGTGTTAAACTCTACTTTCAACAATATTTCAACTATATCGTGGCGGCAAGTTTTATTGTTGGGAGGAAACAAGAGTATAATGAGTAAATCACTGTCATATGATACGATTCATAGAAATTAACACATTATCATAATTATATCGTGTTTAATAATAGTGTCGATGTATATTTTTTGTATTTCAATTGCAATATTTAAAAGTTCCCAACATAGATAATACATATATAAATCCATATACAAAATGTATAACACAAAATATGGATTACTTGGGCTGATCCTTCTATATTAATCTTTGTGTCAATTTTCGCATACTTGAAAGACGTATAAGAAAAGAATGAGCAAATTGTGTCATTTGATTCACTGATCAAATAACGTGAATTCCTTAGATGTTGATATTATTGACGGTGATATTTCATCATGTACTATTAGTTGACCTTCATGTATATAATTACAATAGTAAGTCGTCATAAGTCACAGGTAATGGGTTAGGTTGTATGTTTTGTCTATCTGTAACTGTCAGAATTCTCCTTTTGTTTCAGTAATTATTTGTAATTCACAATAAGGTACACATATATATATATATATGGATGTAAATAGAATTTACACACAGAAATAATGTAAAGGGAATTTTTATTGCAGTTCTTCATCTGACATTGTGATAAGAATATTTGTAAGATTATTCTACTCGTATATTTTTCTCTTATTTATATTTCCCACGTACCTGATGAAGGTTATTCAAGAAACGTGTTGTGCACACTCACTATGATATCTACGTTTTATTTTCACGTAGCACAAATGTCGAACACGTGTAACACAGTCAATGTATGGTGTTCTTGGTTTATTTGTAAGCAGCAACGAGTGTTGTATGAACGTCCCCTATTTGGGAGAAGTCATTCCTCATTACATATATTATATTTGGCTATGTAATAACGACTAGGATTATTGTAATTTAGCTCCACTTTTAACAATATTTCAGTGATATCGTGGATGTCATTTAGGAGATAACTGTATTGTATTTGAAAATTTCACGGCATCAATTGGAGATTTGATGGTCGTAAACGGATATTTGCGAACATTAAATCGACAATTGATGCCGTAAAATTTCCAAATACAATACAGTTATCACCATTCTCATGTAATCATGTGTATAGATGTGTATTGCCACATTATTGACAAGATGACGTAAGCGGTAATCAGCTGACAGATGAGTGAATAGTGGAAACATTCATTCGTCCGCGAAAAAAGTCGGTCCACGTAAGACTATTGCATTGCCAATTGATGCCGTAAAATTTTCAAATACAATACAGTTATCTTCATTCTAAAGTAATCACGTGTATAGATGTGCATTGCCACATTATTGACAAGATGACGTAAACGGCTAAAATTCTAAAAATATTTCATGTTATTTCAACCGTGGAATTGATACCGTGAAAATTACAGCATTGTCCAATCAAAACCAGGAATATTAAACAACTACATTAGAATTGAATTGGTTGAGCATATATTAAACTACAGACTCACAGGCAAGTCTCTATAAATTTTATCGCAATAAAGGTGTATCGCATAAAATCGCATGGTAGTGTAAAACTCTAGTAGTCGGCGTACTCGTCTCTAGTAGTCTAGATCGCGATTTCTCTCTCTCTCTCTCTCTCTCTCTCTCTCTGTAACTTGTAACACTCAATTGTAATGGTTATTTGTTTGCAATACAGTATATTTGAAAACGACGTGCATTAAAGCAGAGGAAGAAGCAAAACATAAGATGTGCTTATTTCAAACAATAGTAGCACGAAAATAGCTTAGGCGTTCTTTTTTTAATATTCAAATATAGTCGCACATCGAGTTGAAAAATAAGGATTTTGATTTCTATGAGTGCTGCCATTTTGTGGAACTCAATAGTGTTGTAGAGCTAAAAAAAATGCATTATTCTACATCACACAATATATTCCGGTTTCCTAGCGTCTATACCAAATAACATTCGCTAACGATACAGATTCTAAAATAGCAGGAAATTAGCAATATTTTTCACACATATATTTTTGAAGGAAAATCAAGAAAATTAGTAGATGGTTTGTTGATGTTCTAAAAAATGGCTTTAGTCTCATTGAAAACTTAAGGAGGATAGTTGCGCTGTTGTTTCGCTGATGAGATGTTGACTACTGTTAATTTCCTCTGCCGAATATTCTGGATCGAAATTATAAGGAACTAAGTACACATTGTCTGATTTTCTATTCATTAACAATTTCTTAACTGGTTGATAATGTGCATTGTGTTGAGAACTGATATTTCAATTAACCGGAAAAGGAGGAGTGGCCTGACTAACATGGTCAATGTGGCAGCTGACTTACAGGTGGTAAAAATTTGATTTTAACATATCCAATAAATAGCTATAACATCTATGATTCTTTCAGCTGTAAAATGTGTTTAAATACTTATTTAAGTATTTCTACTTCTACCAAATACTGGCTGCCCTTAGCAAGTTGAAGACTATTTCACAAGTTGCACATGACAATTGAAGCAGGCTTAAAACTATTTACAGGTTTCATGAATTAGTATTTAATAGAGGAGAAAGCAGCCTTGAATGTTTCAACCGAGCCACTAAAATCTATGGGCTGTGGCAACCAGTTCCAGTCAGATATCGGACGAGGAAAAACGATACACGTCTTTGTTGAGTCTGACAGCGAATGATAAATGCAGACTAGGAGTTCATGTTCCGTGATTGTCTCAATGGTGGCCTAAGTCTTGTCTTATTCAGTAATAGCTACATTTTCGTCTGTTATTTTATGCATCACGACAAGGCTAGCATATTTACGCCTGTTTTCAAGACTGCGCTAGTTCAAGTGTCTATTGGTGACAAACTTTGCAGTCCTGCGTTGGACCATTTTGAGTTGATTGATTTCGCCTTTATTGAAGGGGTCCCAGGCAGAACTGGCATATTCACGTTATGGTCTAACGAGAGATTAATAGGCTTGTTCCTTGATGGAGGTCGACGTAGAAAAGCGTTTTATTTGCTTCGCACAGACATTATTTACATGGCTTTTCCATTTTAAATCTAGTCTCATTGTTATACCAATGTATTTGGCTTCTTCTAAAGATTCGGGTGAATGATTCTGTAGGGTTTAGCTAAATTTGACAGGACGTTACATTTGTCTGCATTAAAATCCATTTTCTCTATTGCTTCCCATATTGCATGTTTGTTGCAAATGTTGTGCATCGATTTAGGATTTCGTAGTCATGTATGCAATGGTGTCATCTGCAAATAGTTGTAGGGTGGAGAAAGAAGAGCTTGAAGATACCAAAGGGGTAATTAAAATCCCTAAGTCAAAGAATGACAGATAGCACAATAGTCAAAAGAAAAAGGACAAGTGGATCTTAGACCGACTGGAATATCATTGATATAATACGAGAAATAGGCTAGGATCTCAAACGGACCCTTGAGGCACTCCAGACAAAACAGAGACATAAGGTTGATTTTTCATTTTCAGTTATCACAATTTGTTTTTTTAAAAAGCTTTCAAGCTAGGAATTCATTTCCCTCCAATCTGGTAGTTGTGTAATTTATGTAGCTGTAGAGAGTGCCTTACCTTATCAGATGCCTTAGAAAAATCCATAATGAAAATGTCTATGTTTACTGTCTTCTAGGTTTTTAGAGACGCCATCGATAAATTTCTTCCATTGGGTTTCGCATGATCTTAATTTACGAAATTCATGTTGAAGAGCGTAGAGGGTATTACGGTGAATCCTGTTTAAGCCTAACACTGAATAAACCAAAATCCTGTATAAACCGAACTTTAAATAAAGTCCGACTGCAGGAAACCTTTGTTAATTTAACTTGTATAAACCGAACGCCTGTCTATTCCGAACACAAAAGTTGGTCCCAAGGAGGTTTGGCTTAGACTTGTTTCACTGTATATGCATCCACGTGTGTCATCATACTACTGCCGTGAATGTGCTCTAGTAGTTTGCAACAATGTCATGTAAGAGAAATCTAACTATAATTTTCAGAATTTAAAATTGTATTTAGAGCCTTTTTTTATATACTAGAACATTATGTGCTGTTTTCCAATCGTTACTTATCTATTATTAATTAAGTTTTTATAGCATTACATTATAGTTTGGTTTCCTTCTTCTTTAAGATAACCGCGTCGGTGGTGTAATGGTGCTGTAGATCGTGGGTTCGAGCCCCGATATGGGACAAATCAAATACTATAAGATTGGTATTTATTTGTTGTTTCCCCGCTAAGCACGCAGCACTAAGGAGAGAGAGCAACGACTGGCTGGCTCGGAATCAGGTTGCTACGTGTCTATCCGCGGACTGTTGTTTCAGTGAGCTACTACTATAAGAATCCAGCTAAGCGTGTTTGTCTAGTACAAAGCGGACCTCATCATCATTTCATTGAAAATAGCTTGTTCTCGCCATGATATAGCTGGGGGGGGAAAGAGTTGGCACTAAACAACAATCACTCTCTTACTTACTCTTTGGCGTAAAATGTTTTGGATTCTTTAGAATTTGAACGGATTTGAACCAAGACAAAGAGGCACATATTTACACGACCCTATATTTTTGTAGTTGTATTAGTAGAAGTACAGGTGTATAAATATTAAATCATATAAATCATATAAATCATATAAATCATATTTAATACAAACAACACAACTAAGACAATTAATTATTTATTCAAATGAATTAAACCTATGAAATACACTCAGCTTATTTTGTAAAATAAAGGTACAACAAACCTGTTCATATAGCGAAGATAAATGACAATGGATTTTTTACTTTTTACGTAGATGTTTTCTTTCCTCAAACACTGCCAAGACTTTTACCGGACTTCACTGTATATGAGTAACATGACGGGTGTCTTATAAAAAGCAGGAACTGTTTACCCTTCACGAAGCACCTGAGTTCACCCCGGGTTTTTTTTAGTGGGGACCGTGGTACTCATCTTTTTAGTTTTTAGTGTTGTCCTGTTATGTGACTTTACGTTCTGAGTTCCGTGTTGTGATGTCCGTTACCATATAAAAACGATGTTCGGTTCGTCTTTACCTCCAGTTCTTTGTTGGAGAGCTCATGTCTTATTTACGTTATTTGTGTTTATTTGTGTATAGTGGTGTCCAGCACATATTGTGTTGTGTATTTGTTTTGTTTTTCTTCGTCTTGTTGCCAGTTTCTCAGGATTGTCCATTTTTAATTACCCCTTCTCAGTATTCTCTAATGTTTACTTTATATGGTGTTACGTAATGTAAAACGTTTAGGATTATGAAAATATTTAATGTGGTACGAACATTTGTGCGATGAGGATTTCCGTATTTAACTTCGTCCGTGGTGATCAGTCCCAACAAGTTCAATTAAGAATCTAGTTTACAACACTATTTCTGCTATATAGTGGCGCTCGTATTTATTAGTGGAGGAAACTCGAAAACCTGGAAGAAATGGTCCTACTGAAAGTACTTAGTAAACATAATCATGTAAGGCTTACATGTAACTTGTATCGGTACACATCGCCAAAGGCGGGATTCGAACCCACGAACGTTATCCTCGATTCATCCCGGTGCCTCAAAACTGACAATTTTGTAGTGAGTGATTATCAAGTCCTTGTTACTGTTGTAAAACATTTCATGTGGCAATCCAAATAATTTGCACTTTTGTGGTTTGGGATGTGGCAATACACAGATCAATCAATAATGTCACACACATCTACATGCTTGCATGGCTCGCACATTACTGTCCAATGAACAGCCTCGGATTCCCGATGGGATGTTTTCTTATAAAATACCACTTCACAATCTGTCTGAAATTCAGGTGAAGCCGTGTTGATAAATTTGTTTTTGGTAGCAATCAAAAGACCTATCTAAACACTGTCTGTCATCCCTGAAATTGAATGAGGAGAGATTGGTCAGATGGCATTTTACTGAATATTATTTACTCAGGAATGCCACAATTTCAGAAATCTAGTTTTTCTCAACAAAATCAAGTAATATCATGAGCACACCTACCCATGACTATGAAAGTCGATTTCTGATCCCTTCCCCATTCATGACTTATCACCGGGTTTGTAACAAGAATAATATGACAGGTATCACATGTGGAGCAGGAACTAACTACCTTTCCCGAGCACCTGAGCTCAACCCCGGTTTTTAGTGGGGTTTGTGTTGCTCGATCTTTTGTTTTCGGTGTAATGTTGTGTAGATCATTGTTTCTTATTTGGTCCCACTTCTTTTGGCCATTATATTGTCAATCCTTCTTCTTCCGGGGCCCGGGTGGCTCAATGAGTTAGGTCGCTGGATCTAACAACTCATACAAGCCTATCACCAATACGGCGTGGGTTCGCGCCCGGCTTTGTAAATTACAAAAAAGGGTGCACTCGACTCGCAGCCGCAAGTGATAAATTTTACCAGTTGCTTGCCCATGGTCGGTGGTTCTCTTCGGGTACTCCGGCTTCCTCCACCACTAAAACTTGTCGCCATGATATAGCTGAAATATTGCTGAAAGTGGCGTTAAACACCAAAATTCAAATTCATTCAATCCTTCTTCGATGTAAGGCTTCTGGTTCCCCCTTTGGTATCTTCGAACTTTTCTTGCACGAGATTTTTATTTACCTTGGATCAATATGGCGGTATTGGATGGTCAAACTTGAACTAGGCAAGTCGTCTCTCATCTTAAGATTAGCGTTGCTCTTGTTTGATAATAGATTAAATATGCATAAGGAGGGAAAATTACTTATGAAAAAACAGAACGAATTCATACATATACAATATTTGCAGAAAAAAATTAGTTTTTATCCGTTAATTTTTTAGTCACACTTGAAAATGGTATTAAACATCTTTAACCTTTAAAGGAATGCGCAAAAAGACCTTGAACAAACAAATACAGGATAATACATTATAGAATATCTTTGTAGGCTATATAATGACCCCAAAAACAAAGTTCACAGTATTAGGTAACAGAAATTATTTGTGTTGGTGTCTAAATTGGATAAAATTGTTTAGCAAAAAGACAGATGAAAAATATATTTAAGTTATGATTTTGACAATTCATATATTTTTTGTACTTTTGATACCATTTTGTAACATGACCTATTATTTAATTGTTATTAATCATGACATCAAAAATAGAAATGCCTCAATTAGAATACAATTTGATATAAATACATCTTGATAAATTAATACGGTAACAATGTTTTTGGGCCTATTCTAGATATTTATTACGAAATTATGGAAATTCGGACAATAAAGGTTAATACAGTTCCATCCGACTGATTACTATGAAAGCCAAAGGCGTAGCTTACGTTGAGGCAACCGAGGCAGCTGCCTCGGTAAAAAATATATGCATACAAAAATATAAAGACAATTAAATTTTATTTCCATGTTCTCAATAAAGGGGCAATAAATAAGTTAACAGACTAAGACTCAGTTACTGACGGAAATGGCACCTTGCCGTATATGATTTGTAAGTTAGTTCCGAAATTCCCCTTTTGCGTGACGTCAAGTTTATATGTGTGATTTTGTCTACATCTACATCTACATCTATGGTGTTAACTTGAAAAAGGTCGTTGACCCATCACTCAAGTATTTGTAACGTCCTCCAACATGACAAAATGCATTGCATATATAGTAAAATCCCAAAAGTGTGCATATTTACAAGTGATTAAAATCAGGATAAAATCATCATCTTGTTCATGTTGTTCAGCCACCGTAGTAGAGCTTAGTGAGTCTGCTCTTAAATTTCTCACTGCTCTCTATGTCTAACAGTTCATCTGATAGTTGGTTCCAATCCCTGATGGTACGTGGGAAGAAACTGTATTTGTAAACATCTTTTTTCGGTCTGATTTGAATGTATCTCTTCGGATGAAGGAATCTCGAAGTTCTCGTTGGTTTAATGATGTAGGATGGTATTGGTATCGCTACTTTTTATGGATGGCTTTATGTAAAAGTGTGATACGGGCTATTTTTCTTCTGGTTGAAAGTGGTGGTAATTCCAGTTGTTCGAGTAATGTTGTCACTGTACCAGGGTCTCTTGAGTAGTTGCTTTTCATGAAGCGTGCTGCCCGGCGTTGGACCATCTCAATCTGTTGAATATATTTTTGGAGATAAGGGTCCCAAGCGCTGCTGGCATACTCAAGGTGAGGTCTGACAAGTGCAAGGTGTGCTTGTTTCTTTACCTCCTCTGGTCATGATCCTATATTTCTGCGTGTGAAGCCTAGTGCTTTATTTCCTTTCGTTACAACTTTTTGAACTTGTTAGTCCCAAGACATGGTGTTCGTGAGTTCAGCTCCTAGGTATGGATTTGATGTTACTGTTTCTAAGGTATGTCCATTAATGTTATAGTCGAAGTCTACTGTTTTCTAATGCAATCCATAATATTTTTGAATCGGCAATTAACAAAGTTTCTTGGACTAAGTTGTACATGTTAGATGACCATTATGAATGTACAATTGTGTATAACTATGACATATTTTTATGACTATTTTGAAGCAAAACTGGTCCCAAATATATTCTAAATTGCTCAAAATCGCTTATGGAAAAGTACATTCAAATGTAAATAAGTCAAAATTTATATGAACACTTTACTGAACAGTTGCGGTAGATCGGATGTAAATATTATATTAAGTTAAAATATGGATGGTGCATCTATACTACTAATATACTCTCACATTTATTGATTTATTTACTTGGAGTAAGTTTTTTTCCCCAGTTTTCTTGACTAATGATCAGAATAAGCTGATTAAATCACTTCACATCTACCATCTGAAGCTAAATCTAACATTTCTACTTGTCGGGAGTTAAATCATTTGTCATATTTTAAAACACCACAGGCTGTGTCACTCAGGTTTTATAATTTGTCAAATACATATTGTCTTTTCATGATATATTTGTTTACAAAACTCAATCTTCTTTTTTTAGTAAGAACTTTATTTGTAGACGTACTCACTTGACATTAACATTGCTTTACATCACATTTTTGTCATACTTAGAATAAACACATGCATTTTGAATGTCCTATACATTGTTACAAGGTATTTCAAAAATGTATTATCCTGTTCTAAATTTAATGTGGTCTAGAAGATGAAAATTAGAAACTGAAAATGAGAAGTTAAACAATAATGGTTGAAAATATAACATTATGTATTCATGATCACAGGAAGATGAACTTTCTCAGAGCTAAGAAGAGTTTGAAGATACCAAAAGGGGTAATCAGAATCCGTACGAACAATACCATACAAGTCTATCTCTATGTTAATTTCTGCTGACAATTTTTACCCATTTATTCACTTATTCATGTTTCATGGATATTTGTCCCCATCCATGTTATTCATTTCAGTAAAGAATTTTGTAATATGTTCATTACCGAGCTGTAAAATAAATTGTAACATACACCAATGTATCATGCGGTGTGTGATAAATGTTCATGTTAACAAAGTATGTAATGTGTATTTATTTTGTACAATTATAAATTGCTAAGAATTTCAATTGACATATCCAGCCTTAATATTGCTGAAATAAAAAAAAAATGTGTTGAGACGCTTGACCAATTTCGGATTGTATTCTAAAATCGATTACATTTTGCTCTCTGAAAATGTCGATATTCCGGAAAATAATTCCTGTAATTTACCATTCTCTATCCAGAGTTGTCGTTCCTGCTACGCTACACAACATCTCCGTCAACGCTCATTACACAAGATTTTTGTAAAATTTAGAAACAGTAAAAAAAATCTACTTAAAATTGTTTTAATTATTGTAAATATCAATAAAGATGCAAATAAATCACTCATTTCAAATCAATTCTCTCCTAAAAATGATTTGTGATCGTTTTTAACTTTTTAATTTTTACCTCCGCAAAATAGTTCTCCAAGAAGTGGGGGATAAAATCATTTTTAAGAGAGAATTGATTTGAAATGAGTGATTTATTTTCGTCTTTATTGATATTTACAATAATTAAAACAATTTTAAGCACAATTGTTTACTGTTTCTAAGTTTTACAATAAAATGAGCGTTGACAGAGATGTTGTGTAGCGTAGCAGGAACGACAACTCTGGATAGAGAATGGTAATTTACAGCATTAATCGTTTGTTACATTTACTCTGCTAAAATGTCGATACCCTGGTACATTGTACTTTTTTTTTTATTTTTTTTTTTTGCTGTACTTAACAAGATTTATTGTTTGTTAACTTATTCTCATCATGTATATAGGTAGAAATACTACACTTCTCTCAATAAATTTCAACTTCTTTTTTTTTAATTCATTGTATAATGTCTTTGAGCTTGGCTACCCATACTAAAAACTGAAAGTTATATAATAATAATGATAGGTAAAATAACCAATCAGAACAATTCCTTCCTATTTCGCACAATAAACTTATACAAGCAGAAATGACAAAGACAGAAGACGTACAAGCTTTGCCTGTTTTTGTATGTATCACAATTAAAATGTGTACATTGTAAGTATGACAATTATACTCAAACGTCATGAATGTTATATACATGAATAAAAACAACCAATTATTAAAGAAAAGAGAGAACGGATAGTCGTGTCATAATGACATAACGTATGATGTACATTCACCATGTCAGTCAGAGTGTAAGAAGAGCTTGGAGTTACTAAAGGAGTAGTCAGAAGGCGTAAAACGAATTAGGACAGACAATACAATGGCCAAAAGAAAAGGGCCTAAGTATGAGACATTTTAAAAGCGAGAAAGGGTGTAATAATGTAATTTGGGGACAGTGAGATATTAAATAGGATTGTTTAGTTCCAGCAGCACCTGCATAAGGAGTATCTATATCTCTCAGTTGATACGATATTCCAGAGTTTGTGCTTCCTGATACGATATTCCAGAGTTTGTGGTTCCTATCAGGATTTTCTTGATAGAGTATTTCTGCTAACAAGGAAGCTACTGAACCAAAGGTTCTTCTGGGTTAAGTTGAAGTCATCACTTCGAAAGGTTCATGGTCGCCTCCATAAATTAGTTGACCGTTATGTAATATCTGTGTTACAAATGACCACGGATATGTTGCACTTGTCGTAAACACTTCCAGGTCATTTCCTCATTGATGACTTATCACCGGGTTTGTAACTAGACTAACATGACAGATGCCACTAGAAGAGCAGGAACTGCTTATCCTCTCGGAGCACCTGAGTTCACCCCCGGTTTTTAGTGGGGTTCGTGTTACTCGATCTTTAATTTTATGTGTAATGTTTTGTAGATCGTTGTTTGTTCTTTTGTCCTTTTTTTCCATTGTGATGTCAGATCTTCTTCGATTTACGGATTCTGAATACCCTTTTTGGTATCTTAATACAAACTCTTCTTAATATACACTTCTGTGAATTCAATGTGATATTGCAAGTACATTTGACTGCAAAATTTAAATGCAAATATAGATTTCACAATGAGTTGTGATGAAGAAACATTACCCTGTCAACTACAAATGCTTATTGTTGTTTATTTTTGAAATACATATATTGTATCTTTCAGCACATGCACATTTTCACGCTGTATTGTTCAGAACGAACTAAAATTGATGCCAAAATCAAACATTTTCAACTTTATCCTTAACTGCGTGGGTCAATGAAAACCCCTTTAAAATTTAATTTGTAAAAATGTCGCATCAGTATAAAATTGGTCAATCAAAAACTGTCATTATTTATATTGCTAGAAATATGAATTCGAAATCTCGCGTAATATCGTAAAATAACAATTGATCTGAGAGGTACAAGAAACGCTCATGTCAGTTAGTTTTGGCGTTGCATGTCTGTATACTGATGTCATAAACAAGTATGATGTAGAGGACACGATTTTAGTCCGTTTGAATACAACTATATATAGGTGAAACCCACAAGGCGAGCTTTAAAAATTCCTCCAAATTCAGGAGCACCTTTTATAACATTTTGATAGCTAGAAATCTAGGCTATCGTATTCTCAAACTTTTTTCCATTTTATATTTTATATTTACTGGACGTTGTACGATCAATACATGATTCAGTGTTAATCAATTTTATCGATTTTTCATTTATTGTCAGCGTGACCTGATATCTATTCTGCGCATGAATTGCCGGTTTCTGTCATTTCCGATTTACGTATGACAATTTACCATTAATATCATAGAAATGAAATATATACATATCCGTCTTAACGCTCCCTATAATTGAAATGTTTGAATAGGACATCTTAATAGTGGTTCTAATCTGAGCTCAAATGTATATTTATATCGCTCGACTTATACAGCTTAGGTCAGAATGTTGTTACAACATATATCTAAAAATAACTTAAATGGAATGAAAACCCAACTATACCACACTGTCGCAACAGTTTCAATCAAAAAATCACTTATTCAAGACCGCTCACTTTCCTGGCTTGGTAAAGGCACTTCAATAAATAGTGGAGGGGTTAAACTATTTTTTTTGGGGGACTCAAACCTTCCCTTTTCTTGAAATATTGGGACTATCAATGTGGTTTTCACATGTGAGTAAAATGTAAGCCCTCGCCTATAACTCGGTCAATAGAGATGTTGTACAGAACTCTGAGTCAGGTTTTTTTTTTTAAAGTGATGTAAGTAAACATTGAATTAACAAATACTGTAGGGGTCGTCGTGGTCGTGATTGTATGGTGGTTTGATCTACAACTACCTATGCAATCAGTGCCTATCACCACTAAAGTTGTGAGTTCGAATCATGGTCATGGTGAGACAGCATTATGGGATAAAGTTTGTCAGCGACTTGTGCCAGGTAAGTGGTTTTCTCTGGGTACTACGGTTTCCTCCACCAATAAAACTGACCGCCACAATTTAGCTAAAGTATTGTTAAAAGTGGCGTTAAATACCATAACCCCCTCCCTAAAGATTTAGAGTATTATCATAAATTTATTCATAGTTATACAGGACACATTCATTATATACAAAATATATATACATGTAAATAAATTGATAAAAGCATGAGGTACCTAGACGAAACCCTTAAAAATGTTGCTTACTTTTGAGCTATCGTCGTTTTATTTAGTCAATTATTTTCATAATGTTAAAAGTGACTCATCAGTTTACGTACTAGTTTATCATGGGAAAGACATTTAAAAGTATTAGAATATCTCTTATATTTCACTGGTGTTAAATGATTGTACAGACACCATTTAACAGATTGAATTAATTATTCTAATAATCATGACAATTCTATATAAAACCGTAATTATTTTTTACGTTAAATTGTGGATGAACGACCTGTAGATTTCAACTATTTTTTACAGCTGACAGTACTTTTATTCGGAGCATTCGTTATCATGGCATTAAAATTCGTTATCATGGCATTCAAAATTGCTTTAAATTGGGTGTCAATCTGGCATTTTTTTATGCAGACGTAAAAAAAAAAAAATAAACAATTTTTATCCAAAAATCTTAAACCTAGAAATTAAATAGCTGTTGCTTAGACGTGTCATATCATAATAATGACAATTATATATATTTATAGATAATGTACTTATTTTAAAATTAAGTAATCCCTCTACCCGCTCATGTTGATCTTTTAATATCCACTTGAACTTTAAGCTGATACTTATAAAGGACCCCATTGGAAATAAGCTGAATGGCTTTCATGGGCTATCCTTGGTGAGAAAGTTCTCAGCAGTTACAATGAGTGGATTGAAGTTTCAGTTAATGATGGCAGTTTTATGTTTTATTTTTAAATTAACGAGAAATTTTTAAACACTTGTGTATGATGTTGAAATTTTTAAACCTAAATATATTTTACCTTTACCTTTATCTTAAAACAGAACATACACGGTGGTATTCGGAGCATTCGTTATCATGGCATTAAAACAGAACAGACACGGTGGTCTAGTTGTATTAAATGTACTAGTCTACATTAACTAACTTAAAAAGAGTTTGAAGATACCAAAGAGGTAATCAGAATCCGTAAATCAAAGAAGAACAGACAACACAATGGCCAAAAGTAAATCATAAAAGGACAAACAACGATCTACAAAACATACAGATAAAACTAAAGAACGAGCAACACGAACCCAACTATAAACCGGGAGTGAACTCAGGTGCTTCGGAATGGTAAGCAGTTCCTGTGCTACTAGTGGCACCCGTCGTGTTAAAGGGAAACTTCGCGATTTTTTACAAGTTAGCTAAATATGTTCCTGGTGATATAAAATACACATTCACAAAGTTTTATCGACATATTTCCACAAATAACGAAGCAAATCGCAAATTTGTAATTTTAATTTCTACTTTTTGTACCGGGCGATGACGTTTTGGCCCGATATTGCATTGTGGGATTGGAATTTAAAGTCTGGGTCGCTGATGTTAAATTCGCTTCATTTAAAGCGCTCAGAGGACTGTAATTTACATCTAATAACCGTTGGAAAATTAAATACTGAATTGAACAGATACGTACCTTTTTGACAAACAACTATTTTAAATGAACAAAATGTTTCATTTCCTATATATTTACAACGGAAAGAGTGTTTTACAACATTCAACTATATTCGCTATGTATAGGATCCCTTATACAATTATGTTAATTTTGTTCTACTGCTAATGTGCTGAAAAATATAATGGATAATTTTGACAACGCGTAACTTGTGTATTGATCTCTAGATTATATAGATTCTTTAATTCCTCTTGTACAGAGATATATATAACAATTTTCAATCATAAATTATAGAATATGGAACAGTTCTTTAAAGAGAGAATACAAAAAAAAACTCAATTAATCGTCCTGTGAGAAAAATATACGTGCAGTACCACGTAAATATTTGGAACAAATTTTTATAAACGTACATGTGTATATACATCGTCTTCGATATCTGGACAATTTGTCGTTAAATTCTGCACACGTGCTAGAAGTATATACAACAATTCTTCAGTCGAAAAGTTTGGATTCCTAATGATTGATGTCCAAAATTTGTCACGAACTTCTTCCGTTGCTGAACAACTTAAAACAAAATGTTCAATTGTATCCATAAATGGTGACATGCATTTACTGCAAATCGTCAAGTCATATTGTGGCACACACGTTGCTAATTTGGCTAAAAAGTATACATTTGAAAGGGTAACAAGACAGTTCGGCACCAAGACATTTCGGCACTCATTGAAAAAGACAGTTCGGCACCAAGACAGTTCGGTATCAGGACAAATCGGCACCAGGACAAATCGGTACCGCATTTTCTTTCAAACAAACGTTATTAGCTTCTTTTTTTTTTAAATCAAAGAAAGTTAAAAAAAAAAAAACAAAAAAAACCCAAAAACATCAATGATCGTTTAAATGCAATCAAAACAGAATTGATTTAAATATTCTTTAAAAGAAGCCATTATTAACTCTCTTAATTAAGATCAAAAGCATTTCTAAAATTGAGGACAAGAAATATGAAATGTTTATGCATGCACTCCTGTGACTTACTTTTTATATAAATGGCATACCTGGCGTAAATTCCATAAACAACAGACTCAGTGCAGTAATTCAAACGGGGGGGGGGGGGGG
>MJUT01009703.1:263204-293192 GCA_002080005.1 Gigantidas platifrons
CGTAGGGTTCACATTGGAGTGAAAAAGGGGTATATAATCCTTAAACACAATTATTAAATGATAAAATACAGAAAAAAGGATTACAAAACATCAAAATCACAATTCTTACCATATTATTATACAAGGCAAACATTAAAATTACCAAGAAGACAAATAATATGAGCCGTTTCTTTTCATCAATAACTAAACGTGGATGAGGATTAGAATCGGCATGATCGGGATCTTTTCCGAAAATTTGGAATTGGTTCAAGGCTATTGGAAGTTTTGTACATAAAATCAAAGAAAAAAAAACACAAGTGCCGATTTGTCTTCTTGAGGTGCTGAATTGTCCGGGTGCCGAAATGTCTCACATAGGTGCCGAAGTGTCCTGGTGCCGATTTGTCGCTGTGCCGAAGTGTCTAGAATTCATTTGAAAGTTCAACGGTCGTTCTGGCAGATAACTATCCACTGAAAATGCCGTCAGTATGCACTTTTTAATCGGGTAAAGTCACTGTCCTGTTCCGTACGAGATAAACGTTCAGAACACGAAGTAGCTAAGTTATTAATAGCGTTTGAAACTGTCCTTTTCCATACCAATTTGAATACACACTAGTTGCTTTCCAAAACGAGTGGTACAAATGTAGGTGAAATAATATTTTATTAGTGTATTCTACGGTTTTTTACAGTTTACCTGTCAAAAAATCACCATCTCAGCATGTCGTCGCATCGTGCATTCATGATATACAAATACACCTATCACAGGTGTGGGAAAAAAACGTTGCTCAAGACTCCTTTTATTATACTAAGACTAACATAGATAAAAAAAAAAATGCAACTATTTTGCGTTTTCGATTTTCAAGCCGTCTTCCAATTTATTTGTACTTAAAAATATAAATTCATATTTTTTTCTTATAAATATGTATATGTTATCTGGATGTGAATTGATTGATACCGAAAATATCAGCCTGTCGAGCCAGAATATGAAGTTTGTTGGCGATTGAGCGAAGCGAACGAGTCACAAACTTCATATTCTGTCGAGCAGGCTGATATTTTTCAGTATCAATTATATTCACATTCAGATGACATGTTTATCATCCTTAAATCAACCATAAACACGGATACATCTATATTTGTATTTTTCGCGGGAAAAATTACATGATTCAAAATATTCAAAATACGCTTCCCCAAAACCGTAGTTCATAAGTAGTTTGCAAAATATACCATTCATTTTTACAGATTTATATAAATGTTAAGATTGTTGGATTTTCCCTTTAATGGGGATATTCATTTTTTTTTCATTACAAACATCAAAGTCACCCATTTTCATTAAAGGTTTTGCTTACCAATGCCGTTCCGGTTTAGAAAACATGACGGTCACAACCTCCTTTATGACGTAAACAATTATGACGTCTGAGGAGAGGTTATCAAGAATTGTGTAAAGTACATTTTTGTAGGACGATGTTTGTTGATATTTCTAACGCGGCAGTTCTTAATTTGATATATGTTTTAAAAAATAATGTTAACTAGCTAATGGTGTAGATGAATTTTATTTATTTTTGCCATCTTCACAGGAATTATCGTTTAAATGTTAGGAGAATTTGGTGATAACTCCTGCTGACTGTTGATAAGTCCTGCTCAGCTCACGCGGACTTTGATACGAGTTTTGTTTATGGAGCCAGCAGGTAGATATAGCCGGAGGGAAGGATGATAAGTATAAATATCTTCTATAAATTTTCAATTTCTTAATTAATTCTCATCCTTATTATGCAACAATATGGTCAGGTTGTTATTTTCATTGAATATATGGCATCTCAAAATAGATGTCATCACAGTAGGGGGTCTTCCTGTATATTGGGTACATCCTGTATATTACAAGACAACCTAATTCCGATCACCTAGAAAATATTCCCACGACATACATATTTTTTTTTATAACCACAGCGATCAACCTTGCAAAGGACACAACTTGATATAAATGAAAAGTTTTTATAAAGAAATATTTGGTAATATCAAGGATTTAAATCCTTGGTAATATGCTGTGAATCTGTTTTTGTTTGTTTGTTGAAATGTTGAGCTCCAAACATGTCCACTCTCACGTCCGAGTAAATACTCAGAGTGCACCCACGATGTCCGACCAAATACTCGGAGTTAGAGGGTGTTGACTCTCAAATTATCGGACATTTCTCTGGAGTGAGTCGGACATTTTGGGAGGGATATGTCCGACCTGAGAGTATGATCGTTGATACACTTTGAGTGTACTATAGATAGTTCACTATTTATTAAAGATAAAATATTTTTAAAACATTAGAATAAATATAATGTTGAAATGACAGGAACTATTATAATTGTAATTATGTTTTAGATGATAAAAAAGTATACACCATCCTTGAAATTATAAGTGTTTATTATGAGAGGCGCCAACTTGGCCTAACTATATATATCTGTCTCATCATAATCTAATATGTATTCACAATTTTAATGTTCATAAAAGATGTTTTCATTTTATTTTTTAAATCAAATGATTTAGGCCGAAACGTTTAGAAATGGATTTTTCTTTTTAACCATAAAAACAAATGATTATGATTTTACTCAATCATTATTTTAACAGTCAGTGTTCATAAAAGATGCTTTAATTAATTTAATTTTAATCAAAGGATTATGATTTTACTCAATCAATAATTTAACAACCAATGTTCATAAACTGTTTTTAATCAATTTCATCAAATAATTATCATTTTACTCGATCAATATTGCGTAACCACCCAGGAAGTCGCCATGTGTTACAATCTTTGGCAATAATCAGAAACACAATACACATTTTGTGACCTGTTAACGCTACTTGTGACCAAGGATTTATATCCTTGCTGCATGTGACTAGAATAGGAGATGCAATACACATTTTAAAGGTTCTAATAAGTGATCAAAATACACGACCCTGATCAAGTATACATTAGGAATGGGTGCATATTAATGCACACTGGCGGATCAAGGGGGTGTTCGACAATTTAGTAAAATTCGTGTATAAATTGGGTAAAAATAGGCAAACAAGAGCCTGGGACCCCGTTTTCAAATATGCTGGATCCGCGCCTGATACAGCAATGATTCTAGGGCTATTTTCACAAAAAAAAATCTTAAGATTAATAATGATCGTAAGTTATATTGAATTGTTCATGATTTAAGAGTGATTTTTGTCTTGATTTTTTTGTGCCCCAACAGAATGATATAGCAACAACCAAAATTATGAAGTAAAGCAGGATGAACAGGGCATAGTAGTAAATTCTTCTTGCAAACCCCAAAAAGCAAAATAAACAAAAAAAACATTCGTATGCAATTGTTCCTTATAAAAACAAAAAACAATTTTTTATGACTATTCTGAGATAAATCAGTTCGACAGACGTGATTAAAATAAACAAAAAATGTTTTCTTTACGCAGAGACATATTATATATGTTACGCTTTGTTCAAATCAGAAATAACCGTTATGAAAACAGATTAATCTTTTTACTGTTGGCGAATACGAATATTGTATTTCCATAAACAAACTATTATATTATGTAAGAGATGTACCCTGCAGTTTTAGTGTAAACATATTTTTATTGATTAATTACAAATACAATACAAACTATAACAATGACAATTACAATAAATTTCATAACAGTAATCAACCAATGGGATCCGAAAACAAGTTATAACAAGTTTCCCAAATGTAAATTCGTTTCCCTGCAGTTTTGTATAATAAACTTTAAAAGTATTTATAATGCTCATCGTCTGTAGTTGTCAAATGAAAACTTCTGTATTACAAATTATATGTTAACATAATCCTCTCAAGTTTATGAGAATGAGGACCCCGGTTTGTCACGCTTATTTTGGGGCGTGGTGGTATTTAGACATCACGTGATATTTGGTATCGAGATGCTATCAAAATGGCGACATCCATTTATCGTTGACCGAATTTTAAAATCGATTTCATTCCCTTATCCAACATAATAAAACGCTAATATACATATAAACATCCATATTTATACATCAGGAAAAAATATAAAAAAATATTTTTTTTGCGAAGTTTCCCTTTAATCTAGTTACAAACCCGGTGATTTACTTGTTTGTACAGTGAACACTGTCTACTGCGAACTGGAATCCTGTGCATGCAGAACTTAAAATAAAGTCCCAATGTAGGACATATTTTGGATTTAACCTGTATAAACCGAACATATGTCTATTCTGAACACTAAAGTTGGTCCAAATAAGGTTCGTGGTAGACAGATTTGATTGTATTATGTATATCCCACCAGAATACTCTCGTTATTATTCTATAGATACCTACAATTATAACTGAGAACACATACATATTTGTTTTCTGAAAAGTGATGTTCACTCTGTGCTAAGATACAAACAGTCGGCTGGAACAAAGGGTATGGCATACTAGCAATCAATTTAATACACTTACATTTCATTCTAATATTGTATTATTATTGTAATTGTTCAATATTTGATTCCAACAAGTTGATAACCTAATTATTATGGTCTCGAATACCATTAATTTCTTTGGATCTTAGTGACTAATGGATATTAAATCTGTTAAGCTATGATTTTGTTGCTCTAAGATTAATTGTCTTTAACCAACAGATTTTACTGTTCTAGCCAATAGTCACTTCACTACGGACATTTATTGACACTGAAATTCTTCTGTCCATGTTTTTATTTCATTCAGTTTTGTGATACAATGTGATCTTTTTGAGTGTAAGCTAATCTGTGAAGGTTTTTCGTCGTTGGTTCATATATGTATTCCTGTTGGAGATCCAGTTATCAAAAGGGGAGTTGGGATCCCATTAACCGATTTAACCCTGCCACATGTTTGTGCCTGCCAAAGCCATACGCCGTAGGGGCTTTTTGTCAGTGAGTGAAGGTGAGATGTGATTGTTCGTTTTGTTGACCATCGCTGTTTAAACTTTTCTTTTCATAATAGCAAATGTTTTATGAGCGATTTCAATGCTACATTGAGTGAATGAGTGATTGTTGCTTAACGCCAACTGAGTAATATTTTAGCCATATCATGGCGAGTCCAAGTTAATTTTCAATGAGATGATGATGAGGTCCGCTTTGTACTAGACTAACATGTTTAGTTGGATAGTTATAGTGCTAGTTCACTGAAACAACAGTCCGCGAATAGACATGTCGCCCCACTCTGACACATTATAATGATTCCGAGTCAACCAGTCTTTGCTCTTACTCCTTAATGCTGCATGATTAGCGGAGAAGCAACTAATACCAATTTCATAGTATTTGGTTTGACCCGACCGGGGCTCGAACCCACGAGCTACCACACTTGAGGCAAGCACGCTAACCTTTACATCACCTATGCGATTTCAATGCTAGAAGATGATGAATTCATCATATTACAAATGAATGAATACTTCATTGAAAATGGGTCTGACGTGTAACAATTACATTTACCTTTATAAAAAAACATGTATAACATATGAACATATGGACAAAGGTAAATTCCTTACAGCAATCGCTTACTTAATTTATGTTAAGGAACTGATTTTTATGACAAAGGAAGAAGGTAAAATAATTAAGCTAAATTGACATGCAAAAATACAAGTATAGTGGATTATTAAAGGGGCATTAGCCACGATTTTGACCCAAAAAATTATATGTTTTGAAAATTGATAAATAGCTTTAAAATGATGAAATAAAGGTAAATATTTCACATTATACAGCTTATCGAACCACTTTCTGCCTTTTGAGAACGAAATTTACCATCGATTACTTATTTGCTTGAAACCAAATAATTTGACCTCACTTTCTCCGTATGCAATTGACCTTACTAGTGACAAGTAAAAACGAATAATTTGTATTTTGTCGCTTATTACCTAAACCTGTAATTTTATCTTAAAAAAACACAATGAAGTTTTATATTGTAAATAATATTTTTTATTTATGTATTAATATTTGTATTACCTGTATGTATACTTGTTGATGTATGTTGTCTTATCGTCCCTCATAAATCTGTATTGATTGGCTTGTGTGTATATATAACATGTTTAATTTTATTATCTGTTATTTTATGTATGTATGCATAAGGTGAGACGCTAATAAAATATTGAATTGAATTGAACTTATTAACTGCCAACTTGCATGGTTCTTTGTCCGTAATTAACACCGACTAAAAGCAGATTCACAAAAAATAAGAAATAAGTGCATTGTTGTACTGATTTAATGACGATTCGACAAACTCCCTAAACAATGTCGATAATTAATAAGATGACGTCCATTTCTTGATCGATCTCAAAACACGAGCAGTTGCAGGTTTTTTCCCCGATGCGCGTACATTTCATAACATTTAGAAGTTACAGAAACACGTTTTATTAAGGCATCAGTCATATCTGATAGTTTTTATGGGTAACAAAAAATTACGATTTGGCAGATAATGCCCCTTTAAGTATGACAAGATGTAACACTTGCTGTTTTACAGACCGTTTTCTATTATTACAATTATATCGTTCTTTCTTGCATTGGTCAATTTCGTGGTAAAATGAAGCTGGAAAGACCTTCTTCGTACACCACATTTCTTTATACATACCCTTGATAAGATCTGTATAATGATATTATTTCAATTCTTGTGTTGGGTGGTTGTTAGTTACATAATTGAGAGATGGTGTAATTTACTTCCGCACGACAACATTGTTTATCCCACAGATAAAACTAAAAATCGAGTAACATGAATGAACCCCACTGAAAACCGGTAGTGAACTCAGGTGCTCCGAATGGTAAGCAGTTCCTGCGCCACTAGTGGGAATTGTTTACCCTTCCGGAGCACCTGAGTTCATCCCCGGTTTTTGGTGGGATTCGTGTTACTCGATCTTTGGTTTTGTGTGTGTGTTTTGTTGGTCATTGTTTGTCCTTTTGTCCTTTTTCTTTTGGCCAGTGTGTTGTCTGTTCTTCTTCTTTTGGCCAGTGTGTTGTCTGTTCTTCTTCGATATACGGATTATGATTGCCCCTTTGGTATTTTCAAACTCTTTTTATTGGACTCTAATTTATTATTGATAATCACCTTATAGAATTAAAATGTAAACAGGTTTAGAGGTTTATGGTGTTTATCGCCACTTTCAACAATATTTTAGTTATGTCGTATGGATCAGTTTTATTGGTTGAGGAAACCGGAGTACCCGGATAAAACCACCGACCTGCTGCAAGTCACTGACAAACTTTATCACATAATGTTGTATCTAGTCAACCTCGCCTGAGCGAGATTCCAACTCACTACGTTAGTGGTGATAGGCACTAATTGCATAGGTAGTTATAAACCATATGATCACGACCGAAATGTAATAAAAATATCAAGATTAACTCTAATGTAGATCGTTTTCACGGGTTTAATTTTTGACGAAAATCGATAGCCCACAAAAAAAACTACAGGTTACAAATACAAAATAAAGTGTTATCATCACATCACATCAGCTGATGAAGCGAAACACATTCTATAAGTACCAATGTTTCCGTTTAAGTGTATTTATATCGTAAAATCCGGATGTGATGTTGTTCATGTTAACATGCAGACATTTTGATGGGTGTAGTTATTGTAGATATATGTAAGCAACAATAATGGGTAAGTGTGGGTACATGTATATACATTATATTGCAATAACGATATTCTCGTTTTGTTTTTTTTTTTAAATATTTCTTATAATCTTCCATTAATTAATAGCCAAACTTAATAAAAATATCTGATCAAATTATCATTGAATAACATCACCTTTGTATGAAGGGGCAATAGAGCAATAACAATTTACTGGGAGGAAAGAGAGACATCTTAAACGTCCGAGAGGGTAGTAAGGCGTGAGATTTGAGAAAAATGGTACATGTCTTTTAAAAAGACGAGATACATCTGGTAAATTGACAGTCACATTGTGATTAACCATGCAGAATGCAGATTTTTTCGGTAGAAGATTCCACCCCTTTGTCCACTGAGGGAAATGAATGCTTCAAAAGCAGAATTTGAAATCAAAGTTTATGGGTATTTCTGGTATGTTCTCCGATATAAGGTATTTATTCTTGTGGCACAGCAATTTTCATAAAACTCTAACATAAATGTTGATTCGAAAATGGACGTCGTATGAATTTATTCAGATCATAAGTAGACTTGCTACGGGCCAATCTATCTACAAAGGTATAAAATAAATAAACACAGATATACATCATATGTTGTCTGTAACAGTATCCGAGAAACCCAAATATGTAGTCAATGACTAAAACCAAAATAACTATATTTATTTAGAATATCTAGCTAGATTTTGTTTTATTATATTCTTCGAAAAGAAAGATTGGTACGGGTTTTTATTTCATTTTTTTTATCTTTCAAGACAAAACCAAATAAAACTAGAAAGGAAAGCTGAGAAAAAGAAAAGGGCGCACATTTTAAAATATCATATCTACATAGATTTGTGACTCGGGTCAGCACAGTCATGTGAATAAAACAGCATATATAACTCACGTAGTTTGCTTAGTTTACAAATAGCTCTAAAAATGCTTAATTGAACATTTTGTCTTACATTTGACGAGATAGGATGAGGAATTTTTGTAGAAAGACATGATAAGTATCATTTATAATAAATACCAAAACCTTTGTTAACAAGGAAGTTACTGAATCAAGTTTTCATATTGGTTAAGTTGATATCATCACTTCGAAAGTCATGATTTGGTTATCCATTGCGCAATATCTGTGGCATAAATGACCACGGATATGTTCCGTTTGTCGTAAGCACTTCCCGCTCCTTTCTTCATTTAAGAAATAAATCATGGAAGCCAGAATGTGGTTTGAGTTTTAACATGGGTTGGTGAATGTTAATAATTTATCCCGAGCCTCAGCGAGGGATAAAATTTACTAATATTCTGCCAACCCATGTTAAAGCTCAAAATATATTCTGGCTTTCGTGAATTATTTCGATTCTGATATGTCTAACAGTACAAATAAGGTAGTATACTTTACTTGGAAGACGGTAATTTATATTTACGTTTGCGGACCATATCGCACACAATGTATGCTGCCAAATTCGAGAAGACGATAACTCATCAACATGTACCTTTACGACGGGAAAGTCAGTCGTATTGATGGCGTATCCGTAGCAATAATATTGTGTTTGCATGTTTAATTGCACGTCGCATATTATTAATTTTGGATATGTTGATTATTTTCAGTGAATATATATGTTTAAAACGTTAACAACCATGTAAATAATTTTATTTTGTGATTTTATCACCTGGCTTAAATGTGTACCGCTCATGTGCTAATGAGATTTTGTTATCTGACTAATCGCTCGTTTGTTTGTAAAGCGAAAGAAGGACATCATATTAGAATAATGATTGACAACCGGGTTTGGAACAAGATTAACAAGACGGATCCCACTAGTGGAGCAGGAACTGCCTACCCTTCCGGGGCACACGAGTTTTTAGTTGGGTTTGTGTTGCTCGATCTTAAATTGCTTTGTGTAGTGTTTTGTAGATCGTTAATTGTTCCTTTTCTTTTGGTCATTGTGTTATCTGCCTTTCTTCGACTTACTGATTCTGATTACACCTTTGATATCTTCAAACTATTCCTGTCTTAGAGTAGAAAAAAAAAACAGCCATTCAACAAGAAGAATTTGCTCATGACGACCATGCGTTTTGCGGAATTTAGGTGAATATTTGTAGAGAAGCTCCTGAACATCATTTGTACCAAGTTATAAATCAGTTATATCTGTATCTTATAAGAGATTATCTTTTAAACATTTAGACAGTCAGAAACAATGACCATCCATGCATACAATACATTTTGCCGATCAGGACAAATCATGAATATGCCTATCTAGTTTCTAACATTTCAGCCAATGAGAAACAAGAATTACTCCTAGTGATAATATTTTTTTCTCATCAAGGCGAAACTAACTATCTTGTTGAGAACCTTACGCTAATAATTTGCTCACAGGTTAAACATCATTTGCACTCGTAGTTTCAGAGGAGTAAAGATACTTGACTAATTAAGCTTCGGCGGATATGATTGATTAAGTTTTGGTGGACATGATTGATTAAGTTTCGGTGGAGATGATTCAGTTTCAGTGGAAATGATTGATTAGATGTCAATGGAGATGATTGGTTTAGTTTCAGTGTTTATGATTGAGTAAGTTTCAGTGGAAGTGATTGAATAACTTTCGGTGAATATGATTGAGTAAGTTTCAGTGCATATATTTGATTAACTTTCGGTGGAGATGCTTGATTATCTTTCGGTGGAAATGATTGATTAAGTTTCGGTGGAAATGATTAAGTTTTGGTGGATATCATTAATTAAATTTCAGTGGAGATGATTGATTAAGTTTCGGTGGATATGATTAATTACGTTTCAGTGGAAAAGATTGATTAAGTTTCGGTGGTGATGAAATGAGGATGATTTTTATAAAGAAACTCTAATATATCATTTGTAATAAGTTAAATATGATTGGAAACTACAATGTTTTAGAAAATGTTTTAAAATTCAGGCAATCAGAAACAAGAATTGCCAATGGTGACCATGTTTTTGCCGCGTTAAGATTAAATAAGAAATCTTTGTGGAGGACATCACAAACGTTATTCCTACAAAGTTTTGTTCTAATTGCCCAATAGTTCAGATGATCGAAAAGTGAAATGTTACCGACAGCAATGGAAGGACGGACGATTATCTAATGGCAACAGCTCACATTGACTTAACCGTCGTTCACCTTTTGTTCTATTAAATGCTTCGAATTTTATTATTTGATACAAAAAGACACGTGTGCAAGTTTTTTTTAAATTACAAGAGTTTGAAGATACCAAAGGAGTAATCAGAATCCATATATCGAAGAAGAGCAGACAAAGCAATGGCCAAAAGAAAAAGTACAAAAGGACAAACAACGATCAACAAAACATGCATACAAATAATAAAACTAAAGATCGAGTAACACGAACCCCACTAAAAACCGGGGGTGAACTCATGTGAGGGTGAAGGGTAAGCAGTTCCTGCTCCACTAGTGACACCCGTCGTGTTAATCTAGTTACAAACCCGGTGATAAGTCATGAACTTACTCCAAACACAGCGGTTTTCTACACTCGATTCTCTTTGTTAATACAAAACAATAATATGTAACTCATTAACCTCAATTAAACATCATACATGCTGTGCAAGTTGATAAATAAAGTAATATGATTTTTAACTGATTAATTCCTACAAAACACCTCCTTACATCTACTATATTATAACCTTAATATAATTAAATTGGAGATTTTAAAAACGCCTTCACGTAAATAGAAATATGGAAAAAGAATTTGAAAACACCCAAAAACACAAACAAATGTGGACGTTGTAATGTAAATCAAAGAAAGCAGTAATAACTCTGTGCACAATGTACACATGTCTGTATTTATCTTGTATTGGTTCTATTGGAGCAGTCCAATTACATTGACTAGATAATTTTATACTGTCACTAACCAAGATATATATTTTCTTGTATCTGAACCATGTTTAAAGACGATTGGAAACAGTAACAGCATAAAGCGCGGAAGTATTCTTTTTGGAAATTCATGTGTGTAAACAAACATTTCCCGTTAATCAACGTCAATTGTGCAATGTAATTGTTTGTGGAAAATATATGTATACATTATTTGTTCCCGGAAAACATTGATGAGTCAGTCAACCTTTACAAACTTCCTTGTGTATCAAGATCTTAAGATACAGCATATAAATGTCGTACACTTTACATTACAAAAATATATCTATTTATTTAGCATATGATATTTGCACAGTGATAATGGTGTTTTTTTTACACCTACATTTTTTATTGTTAATATAATTGCAGAAAAACCTAAGTCATATCCGGAAAAACACGACAGGAAAAATAGAGTTATCTGTAATCGGAAATGGCTCGATTGCACTCTACAAGAATCATTATGATAAAACAACAATAAATGACACGCTCTGTTTGTCGTAATCACAATCCTGTTCATTCCTCACTCCTGACATTGTACTGGGTTTGTAACAAGAGTATCACGACGTGTGCCAATAGTGGAGCAGGAACTGCTTACCCTTTCAGAGCAACAGAGTTTCCCCCCCCCCCATGTTTGTAGTGGAGCACGTGCTACTTGATATTTATTTTTCTGTGGTTTGTTTTGTAAATTATTATTTGGTCTTTTGTTTTTTCTTTCTTTTTTTGGTCATTGTCTGTCTTCCCCCGACGATTTACCACTTCTGATTACCCCTCTGATATCTCCAAACTTTTCTTTTGTACTAGTTATTTCGTTAAACATAATGAATATTTTGTTTGTTGATGAATAAATTATAGAATGCTGCACTTTAATTTTAAGATATAAAGAACAGCCATTATATTCTCTTTTATATCACTGTATGGTGCCTTCACTGTGTATGAATATTCTCGTTCAAAAACTATTATTGTACATCAAATCATCAAATTGTAAACATTTTATAACATTATTAGATGATATAAACTATTGAATAGCTATTATAGTCTTTGACTTTAAGCCAACCAGATTTCTACTTTCCCCAGTCAATGATTGTAGAAAGTCGGCTGTTCACCAATCAACATTCTACATTCCGCGGGAAAGCATGATGATATACAGATCAGTCTAGAAAGCTCGGATATGGCGCTTCAATGGTCAGCTGGACTTGTTAAAACGGGAGACACAAGCCAAAATATTTTACAGGTCCAGCTGCCCGTCAAGAGTGCCATACCCAACCCTTTTAGACTGATAAGAATTTTATCTGAGCGTTCTTATAAAAATACCTTTTCACGAATGACAGATAAATAGCAATAAAATCTAACGTTTAATTAATTTGAATGTTGGACCGTTGTGGGGTCATTCTTTCATAACACGATTAGAAACAGAACACACAAAATGATAATAATCTACAATTTGATATTTATTATCATTGTCTAAGTTACTGTGGAACTTTGTTAAGGAAAACAAACCTTTAACAGACGACGGAGAACGATGGCGTTGCCATCTTGATGTACGAACACATTTTTGCCGAAATTATTCAGCAACAAAAGGTACAGGATACACAAAAGTCCTCCACAAAGCCATCTAATCCATTTGATTTTCAAGATTTATCATTTTTTCCTCATTACTTTACATTCACATCAGAATTGTAAACATTGCTATTTCGCATAATCATAAAAAAAAGGTAGATATAAAATTTAGTACAATATCATTAAAAATGTATGTATTTAATCTTCTTTATTCTTAAATCGAAATCGTTTGAAATTTAATTTATTCATTAATTTTTCCAGGAAGGGCCGGAGAGCTGACAAATTACAAAAGTTTTTTTGAATCACTTCCGGCTGGTATATTTGTTGGTGCAGCACTGTTTGCTTTGGCTATTATTGTTCTCGTTGTATCTTCAATATTCCAAGTATTACTTAATCGGTAAGTAAAGTTCACATATACAAAAAAACATACTGTGACGAGTTTGAAGATACCAAAGGAGTAATCAGAATCCGTAAATCTTTTCAATGTAATGTTCATTACTTAATGCAAGAAGAAAAAAAAATAGTTCCAAGAAATTTAAATCAGAGCCTCCAATCTTTAAAGAAAGTAGTAATACTAATAATCAGACATTTCTTGCTGCGGTAAACATTTGACTCCGATAATATCAGAACATCTCGTATGAACCGTACTCGTTATCTGGATGGGTAACCACGTACCGCACACGATACGACAGTGATTTGTGAATTTCATGCATTGAAATTAATTACTTTGCATGTTCAGTCTATGAAACAAGCTAACAAACCCTGATGATTTTCATCAGCCAGCTTATCTCTCTCCCTTACCTGTTAAACTCAGTTAAATAAACATTAAACTTCTACAGCCACCACAACTGTAACTTGATCAGTTTCAATTCAACATAATTACTGAAAACATTGAGCTTAAAACTTCTATGTCCCCTCACTGTCAATGCAGATGTTATGAAATATGATATGGAGACAGAGAGAAGAATGGTTAGGTCACATTGAGATGATGACAGCTTTATCAGCATTTTATAATTGGATGAAGAGGGGGAAAGATAAGAGATTTCTCTCTCAACTAGCTTGTTTCATAGACTGTGTTATAATCTTCGTCGATCACTGAATCTGGTTGTTATTCCCCGAGGATATCATCTTCCCAGTACTCAGTGTTTCGGTATAGACATTATTGCACAAGATGCATAGACTAATTTTCTAATTTGCAGTTCTAAGTTAGATATATAATGTTATTATTATTATTAATATACACCTTCCTCGGACATATGTAGCCTTGGCTGCATTTGGCTATCCTGCTAAGGTCTTTGATATACTTGCTCAAAAATTTGTTTTTAAATTACTTGGCTTTTCAGTCTCTTCATTTTGCAGTTTATTCTATAAACATGTAGTGTACACAAACTTTGATAGTTACGTTTTCATTGAAAACAATAAAATAAAATTCATGCATTAATTTGTTTTAGATGTTGCCGTCGCAAGAAAGACAATGACGTCACTGTGAAAGAAATAAATGTCGTAAGCGACCCAGGAACAAGACGTTCATTTGAAAATCCAGCTTATTCACATAACTTAGAAGAAAAGGATGTAAACACAAATACAGATCAAGATATTAATGTACGAATATCAAGAGCTGGTGGATATCTTTCAATTGAAAACCATGATTACGAAAATGCGGCTCATCTAAAACAGAGAACGGACACAGATCCGGATATAGATTTTGAAAATATGAAGGATCAACAAATACCGCCATCTAATGAAAAGTCAAACAGAGAAGATTCAGTCAGTTATGATCGACCACCACAACGAAGGAATAATACGATAAAGGAACCAATGGAGGAAGAAGATGAGAATGAGTTACCGGACTATGATGTGCCAAAAACATTTACCGGAGACGACAACGAGGAGGAAACACCGGATTACGATGTTCCAAAATCATTTACTTCTTGAACATAAAGGTTGACAAATCACATATATATATATATATATCTGGACTATATTTCCTTCCAATGAGATATTACTCTTATATATTGAATTTGAACGAGTGGAACGAGTAAAAACATTTTTGAATACATGCGTCTTGTGAAGAAAATAATTCATAAATTCCATTTTTTGTGTGTTGGCGAAGTTCGTAGGTTTGCAAAAAATAAGCATACTATTATAGTTTAAATGTGGCTTGATTGCCCAATGGACAAAAAGTCATAGAATGTATCATATATATATATATATATATATGTTGTAGTTAGCAAATGTAAAACCAACACAATAAAATTATTAAGTTACCGTTGTTATTGAAAATATTACAAAAGAGACTTCTTTGTATGATATTTTCCAGTGACATTGGGTAGGTTCGAAAATAAAGTCATAGAAATCGACATAGAATAGGATTTATTCCAGAAATACTGCAAATTTTAAGCAAATACAATCTGTCTGATTACCTTACTAATTACACCAAAAACACTAACTTCCCGGAGAAACCAAATTGGAAACGTATTGTAGTGGATGCTGTTAACCAGAAACATGATAATGACTGGCAAGCTCGTATAAATTTAGACAACGATTTCAACCGATTCCGAGAGATACATTTCTCCGTATCTATAGCAAGTGTATGGCAATTTCCGACTAAATGTTCCGAACTCCGCACTGCAAAGTTTATCGCTAAACTTATTTCATCTGTTCCAGATCGCAACGAACAATCATGTGAAATTTGCAAACGTGTGTGTAAAGACATCTTTATTCATGCGAGTCTTAGTTGCCCAAGTACATCAGAAATTTCTAGTATCTGGTGGGACTTACTAATCGAACAGTTCCCTGTGGAACTATATGTTGAACTAAGCGAATGTGATGAAGAATCCTTATTTCGAATTCTACTCGGAAAGGACCCATCAACCGATCTATGTGCCTCCGACCTCGACGCATTTAAGCGACTTTGTTACATACATCTTGTAAAGTCCTCAGCCGAATACAACCGAATTCTTACTGCAACTGTACACAACTAGGGGTTCCTAGTGCATGTAATATCATCAGCTAAACCTATTTTTATGATTTTTTGATAGTTAATAGTTGTCTAATATACTTTGTCATTTGTATATATATTTGTTTACTCTGTGTTTAATTTATTGTCTACAATGTCATAATAATTCATGTAATCTCTGTCTAGAGGAAATAAAGAAATGAATGAATGAATGAAGTCAATGGTGTTTCAAAAGTTTGTCAATTACATAGTACCGTCTAAGGAACATTATTACTATTATTGGGTCGATACCACTCCTGGTGGACTATTAATCCATGATGGAATCATCTATCCAGTTGTCAGTGTTTCGGCCCTGACATGGTATATTAGATATATCTATTATTGAAATTTACAATCTAGACACTGGCGACATTTTGGTTTCATAAGACACAGGACAAAAACAAAGAAATCAAAACATAGAAAACTAACAATGTGAGAAACACGACCCCAACCAAAACCCGGATGTGAACCAATGTGCTTACGAAGAGTAAACAGTTCCTGCTTCTTATGAGACACCCGCCGTGTTACTCATTTATATAGCATAGTCCGGTAAATCATTGCACTTTATCTCATATCAATATATATCTTAAGAAATAAGAACTTGTGAAATGTAGTGCCAGTTCTCCAAATTAACAAAAATATCAGTATTAGTATATTGTCTCTTGAATCTATGTCAACTTTCAAGGCGATAGTGATGTTGTCATGTCCATTTTAAAAGTTTTAATCTGTAAATATCACTTCATCCTATCTTACTGTTGTCTATATAACCAACACAATCTAAATACCGGTCTAACATTAATATACCAATGAAAATAAACGAGAGAAAAATGTGAATAAATGGAAATTAAAAATCTCCTTTTTCTTTTTAGTCAGTTTTCTGCTAATAATGGGAATTATTTGTTCAAACTATAATTAATCAGTATGCTCGCACAAAATGCATAGGAAATGTGTGAAGTTAGTCGTAATCCATGCAGTCTATTTTGTCTATTATTATGCATATCGTTAAACAAACTACTATAGTAGAATGTAATGATATCTACAGTAATTTGTCAGTAGATATTGACTCGATACAACATAATGTGATAAAGTTTGTCGGTGACTTGCGACAGGTCTGTGGTTTTCTCCGGGTACTCCTTTTTCCTCCACCAATAAAAATGACCACCACGATATAACTGAAATATTGTTGAAAGTGGTGTTAAACACTATAAACCGAACCAAACCATCAGTAGATATTGCTTTGTGAAAAAAGAGACAACTCCGATATAAATACTTGGTACTTTTATAATATGTTGTCATAAAGTACTTGCATATACAGGTCAACCGCAATATAAACATTTTAAATACACTTGAACCAGCTTAAACATAGAGTTTCTCAACTTTATAACCCATAGAGACAATTTATTAATAGGTGTTTTCCGGGGTTAATAGGCCATTCAAAATTGTTGACCGGAAACATCATAACAATCAATCCAGTCCGTACATAGTTTTCAGATAACAAAGACTTACTGACCACAAATTATATGGTTTTCCCATCTTTCGATTTTGAGTGTACATGATAAAGGTTATTCCAGAAACGTACCTGATGAAGGTTATTCCAGAAACGTACCTGATGAAGGTTATTCCAGAAACGTACTTGATGGAGGTTATTCCAGAAACGTACCTGATGAAGGTTATTCCAGAAACGTACCTGATGAAGGTTATTCCAGAAACGTACCTGATGAAGGTTATTCCAGAAACGTACCCGATGAAGGTTATTCCAGAAACGTACCTGATGAAGGTTATTCCAGAAACGTACCTGATGAAGGTTATTCCAGAAACGTACCTGATGAAGGTTATTCCAGAAACGCGTCACGCGCACTAAAGTTGATATCTACATTTTTACTATCGCCTATATTTTATAACTGAAAATAGATGCGAATGGTGGTGCTTCCACAAACCTTTTTTCAATGTTAATATCCAGACTCAAATTTTTAACAGTTATTTATCCCCTTGCGTTGTAACCATTTAGTAAGAAAAGGTGTGGATGTAAATGAACATTAACGACTACCCAACATTTCACTTAGACATAGATTAAAGTAAAGGAACATGGCGTTTTTTGCTGTTGTACATTTCACAGACACAGTAGAGTATCCGAATAACACGTGTTTGAACGCTGATAAACGTCAAGTTGGCAGTATTTCTGCTATGTTTTATGATGAGAACAAGCTTACAAACAAACAATAATCATGACAGTGCATTTGGGATTGGCTTAGTCTGCCATTGGGGGGTGGGGAGAGGCAATGGATCGGATAGAGACACAAACTTTAGTCATGTTTAGAGAACTGTGTTGATCATGTAGTTACATACTAAATCAAGGTTTGGAATTTTAACAGGCTTTTCTGTGGAATACCAGGGTATAATGTTGATAGATATCTGGATTCTATGAAAAATTGTGTTGGATTTAACTTACTGATAAAAGTTTTAGATTCACCATTGTACATGTCTCATGTTAAGTAGTTACTCCCCCTAATCACAGGATCTGTGGATATATGTATCCCAGTTACTACACTATTGTAGATCTATGCTATTCCAATTACTTAAAAAATGGTCGGTGGTTCTCTCCGGGTACTCCGGCTTCCTCCAACACTAAAACTGGTCGCCATGATATAGCTGAAATATTGTTGAAAGTGGCGTTAAAACACAAAAAATCAAATCAAATCTAAAAAAAATCTAAAGTGGTGTACATAGTTATGCTTATTTCTTAATCCTTTGTGCTATTTTTACAATTTACAGTTTGTATAAGTAGGTATGTTTTCGAAATAGAATATGCTTAAACCAACAATATAATATTGTCATTCTGTATCAAATAGTGTAACATGGAACCCAGCTAGAAAACATATAATCATCAGAGAAACTAGGACAATTGAGTAACTCCAAACTAACAACAAAAAATACCACACAGTCGGAACAGTTCCAAAACTAAATATCAAAATCGTAGGGAGAGGCCCAATCAATACCCCTGACACACAAATGATCAATTGAATATATATACCAATCAATTATCATCGGCTAACGACACAGGCTCACGTGGGCCTCTGGATAATTAATTACACCATGTTATTACAAGGTATCTATTATATTTTATTATCATATTTTATATTTAATACACATACATGTAACAAAATGTCAGATGAAGTATATTGCTTTAACATGTAGATAAAATATATACAAATGGTAGTTATGAGGTTCAATGTTCGGAAAGTTTAATAATCAAAATTCGGTACATGGACGCTTTGCAAGATATTCTTTTATCCTTGGTGACCCAGCTATGCGTTGTCGATGAGCGGTCAACTTGGGATATTTGTCTAACAAGTTGGTATCTTTCTGTAAAACGCTTGTCAAATCTTCGTAAACAGCTATATCGGCCATTGTTAACTGAAATAAGAAACAAATTGGTATATGGTTGATAATAGTGTTCTAGCCATTATCCCATCTTTTTTTTTTATATTTTAAATAGGTTTGTTCAAAAGAGACCTATTTGTCTTTCTATTTCTCAACATTCACGTAGATACAACTACCATACGATTGTTTTTTAAAAGATCCTTTCCAAATAAATGGTGTATATTCATGAGGAATCAGAGAAAAGTAGGCTTAGGGCTATGGTATTAAAGGCCACCTTCAACAATATTTCAGTTATATCGTGTGGCGGTCATTTAAAAAAAAAAAATTTTGGTGGGAAAAACAGGAGTACCCAGAGAAAACCACCGATCTGCCGCAAGTCACTGACAAACTTTATCACATAATGTATCGAGTACACCAAGTCATGAGCGGGATTCGAACTCACAACTTTAGTCAGAGAAAAACTGATATTGCTAATAAGGCATAAACATTGCATAGATTATAAGTGAATGAGTGACTGTTGCTTAACACAAAGTGAGCACATTTTCAGTAAAAAGGATCGCATGAGTAAACCAAGTTACTGTTTGTTGAGAATGATAATGATAGTTGTTTTGTACTTGACCAACAGCTGAACTGAATTAATATCAACATACATAGATATGCCAATCAATTCAGACACAATATCCTGATTCTTATATCGATCAGATTTTCCTCTAATTGCATGCTTAGTGTAAGATTTGATAATATTGTGGTATCATAAGAAGAAATACAATGTTATGCATAACGTTAAGTTGAAGTAGATGCTTGATTTGTACTAACCGACGACCCGACAAAGTAGCCATCTCCACCATTGTTCTGTATAAGCCAATCTTCTAAAGTTATTAGTTTATTGGGAATATATTCCGTCATCAATTTTTTCAGCATCTCCTCCTGCAATCAACATAATTTTAATTAAAAATATAAAACTGATGTATCAAAATGTCATGTTGTTATTTTTCACATCAATAAGACATCATAATTGGAAGCCATTTTGTGCCGCTTGAAGATGAGATTTTACTTATAGCATTAGTTATTGTATAGATAACTTTAAATGTGATAGTGCGTCAATTGCCCATAAATGTCCACTAAACACCGGTTTGAGAATTTGACAACATTTGACAACATTGTTGTTTAGTGGACAATTAGGGGCATTTGACGCACTATCACATTTAATGCTGTCCTTACAATAACCAATGTAAACACTTACCTCTAAGCAGCACAAAATGACTCCAATTATGAGACGTACATTCACCCCTGTAAGAAACATATACACAACAAGGCCAGAATATTTAGAAATTAACATAATAAAAGTTTGAAGACACAAAAGAAGTAATCAAAAACCGGAAACCTATGAAGGACAAAAGGGGTAATCAAAAACCGGAAATCTATGAAGGACAAAAGGGGTAATCGAAAACCGCAAATCTATGAAGGACATATAATACAATGGTCAAAAAGAAAAAGCACATATGACAAACAATAATCTACAAAACACTACACAGAAAACTAAATCTTGAGCAACACGATCCCACTAAAATCCGGGGGTGAACTCATGTGTTATAGAAGGGTAAGCAGTTCCTGTCCCACTAGTGGCACCCGTTGTGTTACTCTTGTTACAACCCATGAATAAGTCATGAATTAGAGAATGGTCGGATTGTAATTACCACTAACGGAACATCTCCGTCGTCATTTGTGACACATATATTCTGTTACGGTTAACCAAGTCATGGTGTCGACCTTAAAATTGTCAAAGTGATGATTTCAACTTGACCACTAGGACCCTTGGTTCAGCAGCTTCCTTGTTAGGGGCAATTCTCTATGAATCACAAGCTCTGGAATGTCGTATCAACTGAGAGATATATACTCCATATGCAGGTTTGGCTGGAATGTTACTACTGTACATATATATAAATGGAAAGTTCACAATGAGAAAATTGAGATAATGTCATACGAAATATATTACATACCTTTTTACCTGGGTCTTGTTGAAATACATATTGAAAAAATTCTTCCATCAAATCGTTTACAGTATATACTATTTGGTCGACCAATGCTTGGTCCATATCAGTTTTCCCTGCTAGACCTGTTATCAATGAAATAAAAACCTTCAATCAATATCATACATCAGGTGACAAAACAAGTACGTGAACATGTTTCAAAATTTAATCAAACAATTAAATGTCATTGTAATTTTTTTTCTGATTATTCCACGAAATATATAAAAGATGATATCTCAAGATCTGAAGCAAGAAGAGTGACCTTTAAATGTTTATCTCTTAAGCAGTCACGACGATGTTTCTAGTAACTTAAAACTGCAATTCCAACCACTGTTTTACAAGTTGCATTATAAAATGATAATAAAAGTAACCGTATTGTATTTGAATATTAAACAAAGACCTATATTAAATGCAATTTGACAGATTTGTTTCAATTTTTGTACAAAACTCTTATATATTATCAAATTACACATCGGTATTCTTTTTATCCCCCCGCGATAGCGGTGAGGGGATATAGTAATAGCGGCCGTCTGTCTGTCCGTCTGTCTGTCCATCCGTCACACTTTCTTGTTTACGCGATAACTTGAGTAAACATGGATAGATTTGAATAATTTTTTGCATGTGGCTTGTAATTATCATTATCTTGGATGGGTTCTAACCTGGAAATATTTGAAGCAAGGGTTTTGGAGGAAAATCTTAGTTTTTGGTTGAAAAATCACCAATTTTGAGAATTGTGTCTTGTTTACGCGATAACTTTAGTAAACATGGATAGATTTGAATAATATTTTGCAAGTAGCTTGTAATTATCATTATCTTGGATGGGTGCTAACATGGAAATATTTGAAGCAAGGGTTTTAGGGGAAAATGTTAGTCTTTGGTTGAAAAATCACCAATTTTGAGAATTGTGTCTTGTTTATGTGATAACTTTAGTAAACATGGATAGATTCGAATAATCTTTGCATGCGGCTTGTAAGTATGTTATGCATTAAGACTGCAAGGCGGCTTTCTACAAATATATAAAACTAAATATTATGCAAGTGCGGGGGGATACGTCGCGCATTCATGCGCTAGGGATTCTTTTGTTAACTTTGAAATTAAGTATCATCAGTATTTTCGTTCATCAACTCCAATTTATATAAGATATTCCTAAAAATACGAGAGCAGGTACATGTAGTTTAGCTTATAACGATTCACACACTCATGTGTAAATACAATTTTGAAAATAAAATATGTTAAAATAGTTAGTTCTGATCTACAAATGTACATCAAACGTATATTGACATCGTACCAAACGTTCTTGCAACATATCTAGCTATGGCCATGCTTTGTGTAAGAGGCTGTCCTTTTACTTCTAACATGGGCAGTTGTCCATTGGGGAATGCTGTAAAAAAAATAAAGATATTTACAGAAATATGTAAAATGTTACGACTTTCCGCAATCAAACTGATTATGATATAATTTTAAACCACTTTAAAGTATTTTTGTTGCCTGAGACAAGAGAACAAAACATTTCTCATACATATTTGAATAATTAAACAATTAAAAACAGGACTCGTCGGCGATATCACTCTTAATAATTCTATTGACGAAGCACAAATATATACAATGCCTCGTTCTTCCTTTATCTACCAGAAAATATTTTTAAATGTAATTTAATGAAACTATTTTACTTTCATAGTCACGTGATCTTTTTTTAATAAAAAAGTTGGTTTAAATTCGTTTTATGTGTAACAGAGTATATCGCACTTTAAATTTGTTATTGTTTAATTAGATCTCCTTTTTGCATTACTTTAAAATAGAGTCAAATTCGTCTTTTACGTAAAATGTCAATTTATGTGAGGAAAACGTAAATATGATTAAACATATTTTATTGCTAAATATTTTAACAACAAGGAACGGGCACAAGTTATATCAACTTACAAGGGTCCTCTCCACATTTATAACGCAATTGAAAGGTATATTATGTTGTGCACACTAACCATAGGTATTTGTGGACAGGTTGATTTGTGGACAAGCATGACTCGTCTTTTTTTCTTTTTTTTTTAATTTAGCTTTGTTTAACTTGAATTGATTTCGGTTGGAATACACCTGGAAAAATAGTAATGTGGAATCAATTGTACTTGGCAACAACAACCTTAAATTAGGGTTAGGGTTAGGGCATATATACATGCAAAAGTTACCACTCATTTCCCACGTTATAGTCCAATCACAAGAGAGGAAAAATGCATACCGTATGGGTTCCGTAGGACCACACCCTGTCCACAAGCAGACAATAACCCCCCTTTTAGCTGTTGTAAATGACGTAGTACCTACATATTATGACAAAATAGAAGAACATCAAATTCAACAGTTAACCGACCGACTATTACTTGCATGCATGTACTTACATTTCTTCTTACTTGCCCATTCAGACATGGGAATGCGAATATCTTCAAACTTTGCTCCACCGGCTACAAACATAAGCCGAATAAGTTCGGCCCTCCCACGTGCAGGAAAATAGTACAGTTTGTATTCCGCCATCCCTATCAGATAAGGAAAATTGTTGTTTATTATATATCTGTAAACTATTTATATCCCGTTTAATGACCAGTTTTTATTTACATTTAAATTGGGTCTTAAAATAGGACATAGCGTTCGATTAGAGTAACATTTATAACTCTTGTATCAAATTTGAACAGTGTGGACACTGATATCATAACCGAACGACTAAAACCAAACAAATATTGTCGGAATTGCTATTGCTGTTGCTAATTAAGACGTACACACCAAATAAACGTGATCTAATATTTGTGTATAATTATCTTAATTCCTGTCTCTATTTATTCGACAATATCTGTCTTTAGAAGTCGGACTAATGCCATCCGGGCTCAAAGTTTGAAAATAAAATAAATGTATGCCATCTGTTTAATAGATCATCTGCATCAATATTATTAGGTAAAAGTGGTTTTAATGTCAATTATTTCTCATTTTACAATATCGTTGTGAATTGTAACAAAATTAATAACTTTTATTAGTTTCGATGTATTGGAATTTCTATTGAATAGATTTTAAGATTTTTTTTATGAATATCAAGAAAGCTGAACGGACACATAATTCGGTTTCGCCGATTGCCAGCTTCACGACGTGTGATCCCACATTATATGATATATACACCCAACACTAATGCAATGTACTAGTATTGAACTAAATTCATTTTATTTGAAAATATAGAGACTCGTGTTACTATTTTTTTCTAATCAAACGCTACCAGAATGTTTCACATTCATGTTTATAAATAGTCAGTCCTAACTTTATGTCGATCAGATATTTTGAAGGGTTAGGGGATTATGGTGTTTAACGCAACTTTCAACAATATTTCAGTTATATCGTGGCGGTCAGCTTTAATGGTGGAGGAAACCGGAGTACCGGAGAAACCCACCCACCTGTCGCAAGTCAATGAGTGAGTGAATGAATGTTCTTTACCGCCAACTCAGCAATTTTTCAGCTATATCATGGCGAGAACATGTTAATTTTCAATGAAATGATGATGAGGTCCGCTTTGTACTAGATCAACACGCTTAGTTTTATTTCATAGTGCTATCTTACTGAAACAACAGTTCGAGGATAGACATGTCGCTCCACTCAGACACATTATCCTGATTCCGAGCCAACCAGTCTTTGCTCTTTCGCCTTGATGCTGTGTGCTTAGCGGAGAAGCAACAAAAACCAATTTTATAGTCTTTGGTTTGACCCGATCAGGGCTCGAACCTACGACCTACCTCACTCGGGGCGAGCACACTAACCGATGCGGTTCGGGGGGGGGGGGGGTCGCTTCTGGTAATTTTGGGGTACAGGGGTGTAGCTGGGAATTGGAACCCCCCCCCAGTCATATATTGACACATTAAACAAATCCTACCCATTCATATATGCCTTACCTAAATTGTCGACCCATTCATATATTTTATCAATAAATGTTTCAGCAGCTAATTATTAATTGTTTGTACAGACATGGTCCAGATAAGAGACATCCTGTGATATATTAATTTGACACTTGATTATTCAATTATTGGAGGATTAAATGTCAAATCCTCGCAGGACATCGACTGCAGATCGTAGTTATCAGACATAGGCATTTATCTGTGTATTAATGTATTAAAGATAAGACCCATTCATATATTATTTGCTTACCAATTACCACCCATTGACATATCCTAATGCAAATTTTCCACCCCAGTCATATATTTCACAGCTCAAAAAACCTTACGATCAAAAATGGTTGTAAGTGTAAAACTAAGATTAAAGAGTTTCACAAAAATACTTACGATAATTTTAAGTGTAAAAATAGTCCTAACTTTACGTGTAAAACTACCCTGTCGTAAGTGTAAAATTTTGATCTTAAGAGAAATAGATGCCTTATCTTTTATCGTAAGTGAAAAAAATCGAAAACAAATCCGGTTAATTCATTTAATTTTATATTTCAAATTGGGAACGATCGACAATCGAAAAGACTACTAGCAAACTTGGTAAAAATTCTTCTTTTTAGTATTATTATTTTTTATTTAAAAAAAAATGGAATACAGGATTTTCTTCTAGATATCTACAGTCCCCGCTTACAAAAGTTTTGTATGAACAGTCGCTTTAGGGCTGGAAGTTTCTGGATCCAATGATATCGTTTTGATTTTGCCTTATATTAGTAATATAATTTATTAATTTCTGGCAACTTCGATGATCATCGAACACTCTGGCAATACATAAACTTGTGTACATTCTTCTGTTATGTTATATTAATATAAATATATAACAGGGATATGTATTCGTCTTCGTGATTGATAGATGATAAACACATCTTAATTTGGGTTATCTCAGAAAAATCCGAATAAATTTTCATCAGTAAAAGAACAAGTGTTTAATTTTATGTGGGATGGGATAGGATTAATTGGAAAAAAGGGGGGTAAATATTTTGCTGACAAATAACCGATAAAATGAATTAAATGAATAGGTTTTGGTTTTTTTTCACATTCCCTTAAAAAAATAATTCTACTTAAAGTAACCATGCATGGATGGTGACGCACAACTCCAAGTAATGATAATTATTATAGACCATTTTAATTTACATGCATTATAAATGTTCCTTTATACGAAAATCATGCCCGTTCATATTTTGTGCAGTAATTGGTGACCGATTCATATATTACATACAAATTCAATATAAACATACAAACACATCATAGCATAAAAAAACTGCTTATTAATCAGTGTCGGGGATATTTTATAAAAAAAAAATATTTAAAAAAAATGTTTGTGTTGTGCTATATGGAAATGAAACTAGGTTGCTAAGAAAGATGGTTTATGGTGTTTAACGCCCCTTTCAGCAATATATCGGTCAGTTTTATTGGTGGAGAAAACTGGAGTACTGTACTCGGAGAAAACCACTGACCTGTCACAAATCACTGACAAACTTTATCACATAATGTTGTATCGAGTACACCTAAGGAAGAATTTTATCGTAAGTGTAATTTTAGTCGTATTATTAAAATTTGTCGTAAGATAATCGTTGTGAAAAGGACTTAGGAATTGTCGTAAGATAATCTTAAGTGAAAAAGTTAGGACTATAGTTACGAATTTTTGTGAAAAGAGCTACAGATCTGTAAATATTTTAGGTGAAATTCCATTGCACTTTACAAGTGTACAACACCACGAAAGTAAAAATAAAAGTAGAATTGAAAATGCATTTAATTTCACAGAACAGTGAGATATTTTCTAATCTTAAAATATGTGTTTCAAGTTACTTTTAAATATATTTCTAAAAAGTCAATAACAAATCTAACATTTTATGACAAATTTTCGAGATGAAAAGATACGTACTGTATATCTATCTTGAATCCAAAAAATCTAAATCTAAAACTACTGGGTTGTTTTCTACTGAACAGTTTTTAGCAGAATCGCTGATGATTTTTTTGATTTTTTGTTTCGTTTATATTCTCCCCCCATTAAACATCGTTAATACACTGCAGTTCCTATTCATCGTTTTGCATTGCACCACTCTTGTATAATTGCAAAAGGTTCTTCTCTTTTTCGAAATCTACAAAAGAGTATTTTAACGTGCATGGTATGAGGCTCCCTTCAAACTTGTCATCCACTATGGTACGTGGACATGCTTTCCATTTTTCTAATAACGCGACATCCCCTCTCATATCGAGCGGAGGGCATCCTTTAACCGCCATCTTTAGGCCAGCTCTCTGGATCAATTCCCGTGGGAGCCATCAGCCCGTCACCAGTACATATTTTATTACTTGATAATTTAACTAGTTATAGACCCACTCTATAACTATTGAGTGAGTGAGTGAGTGAGTGAGTGAGTGAGTGAGTGAGTGAGTGAGTGAGTGAGTGAGTGAGTGAGTGAGTGAGTCAGTCATTACACCACAGATGCGGTTGTAACGTCTTTGACAAATATATGTCTTTTTTAAGTGAATCGCTGCATGTTCTTTTATTGTTTGTTTATGTTCTTTTGCGCATTGACTTTCTAGTATTAACACAATCCTCTTAATGTCTGGCCTAATCCAATACCTATATCTTCAGCAGACTTTTGTGATTGTCTTCCCTTTAAATATTTTGTGACTCGGAGGAATATTTTCTTATTGTTGTGGCTTATGAGACCGTCAACCATCATTGTTCCTTATATCAATCATACCATTATTTCGTCCGCATTAGATTGTACTACGCTTGAATTTCTAACGCCCAATTTCATAAATAATATTTCAGTTATAAAATCGCAGTTGGTTTTATTCGTCGAGAAAGCAGAATTACCCGGAAAAACTCATATATATATAGTTGTTGACCAATTTTACCACATTAGGCTTAATCGAGTACACCTCGCCATCAATTGACTTGGGTTGTTTTGGCGCTTCATTAATATGTAATTTAGAACCAGGATGTTGTTTAATCTTAACTTAATTATCTATAGATGATGAAATTGTGATATATTATTCCATTCATTGAAATTTTAGCACAATCGTCTCTGAAAGGATTTTTTTTTATTTTGCAATGGCATAATGTCACTTGCACTTTCATACCAATCACACCCACTCTAAAACGATTTCATGAACCACACACAAGTCAATGAATCGATTTATTTTCTAATAACATTGCATCTAAAACTAAGTAAGTATAATTATGCCAGTTTTACCCTCCATCCAAAATTACCAGTACCGTTACTAAATTACCAGTACCGTTACTAAATTACCAGTACCGTTACTAAATTACCAGTACCGTTACTAAATTACCAGTACCGTTACTAAATTACCAGTACCGTTACTAAATTACCAGTACCGTTACTAAATTATCAGTACCGTTACTAAATTACCAGTACCGTTACTAAATTATCAGTACCGTTACTAAATTACCAGTACCGTTACTAAATTACCAGTACCGTTACTAAATTACCAGTACCGTTACTAAATTACCAGTACCGTTACTAAATTACCAGTACCGTTACTAAATTCAAACTTTCCTCAAAAGTTTAAGATGGGTTTTGTTTTTGATGTTTAACGCAACTTTCAACAATATTTCAGTCATATCGTGGCGGTCAGTCTTATTGGTGGAGAAAACCGGAGTACCCGGAGAAAACTACCGACCTTCCTCAAGTCACTGACAAACTTTATCACAGAATATTGTATCGAGTACACATCACCAGTTGTGATAGACATTGATTGCATAGGTAGTTATAAATCCAACTACAATACGAACACGACGGACCCTACAATAGTCCAAGACAGATTGATACTAATTCGTCAATCAGTCATTAAGTAAGTATTTTAATTGAGTATATTTAAAATTTCTTGTTATTGCAAAATGGTCTGCAAAATGTGTTTACAATAAATAAACTAAAGATTTATTAAATATATTGAATTTATGACGGAACTTTGCTTTTCACCACTTTGTATTATAAGTTTCTTTTTATACATTTGTTTTGTATATACTAGAAAAAGAAAAATGCCTGTTGAAAACAGCATTCATCGTCACGAAAGCGACTAGCACTTATTAAATGCATGATTGTTTACAACTGCGATGAATTGTCTAGGAAATGAACAAAAAGTCGATTTCAAGTGAAACGTGACTAGAAATTAAAATGTTTATTGAAATGTACATCAAACGTTAAGGAAAATTAATTTCATCAGTTTTTGTCAGAAGTGATAGAATAGATACCAAGATAATATCAGGAATGTTTTGTTATCAGCAAACAATGGCAATTATACGTTCGTGGATTCATTGTATAACGAACTTGATGATGCACTATAGTTATGTTTTAAGTGCAAATGACCGCATATGAAAAAATTTTTTTTTTGAGTATACTCATATTTTGACTGCTATTAAATATGCACACAATACTGAAAGAACGTATTGATTGATTGCATTTGATTTGATGGATGGATGGATGGATGGATGGATGGATGGATGGATGGATGGATGGATGGATGGATGGATGGATGGATGGATGGATGGATCGATCGATTGATCGATCGATTGATTGATTGATTGATTGATTGATTGATTGATTGATTGATTGATTGATTGATTGATTGATTGAT
>MJUT01009703.1:304554-382392 GCA_002080005.1 Gigantidas platifrons
TTTTGTATAATTGTATGCCATCAACCCCTTGGAGTAAAATTGTGCATTTCAAATAAATAAATTATAAAATCAACGGACCGTGACGGTCACTGAATTCCGAATGCATTACTTCAACGATAGGGTCAGAAAAGTTCCAAACATTTCCCCGCGGATATTATTTTAGCGGTATATATGAAATCATGCCCAAGAGAAACTACCAAAGCACAGAAATAGTTACATGGTAAAATATTTAATTAAGTTTGTAGTTAGCATTAACTGATGAGAAAAACTGATATTTAGTGGTTTTAGGGATATATGTGATATACAAATAATTTATTTTGGATATTTGATGTGACATTTAGGTTGTTTTTTGTTGTTTTTTTTGCCTCCCCCCACATTATGGGGAAAAATTAACAAACAGCGTGAAAACAAACAAAAATATGGTAGTTATTCAAGCTTCATTTTTATATTGTATGCTTTGAAGCCAAATGTTTTGTTCATTATATTTTCATACCCCCCGTAAACAAAGTTTTGGGGGGTATATAGGAATCACCTTATCCGTCCGTCCGTCCATGTACCTTGTAAGCGCAACTCCTCCTAAACGGCTTATTGGATTTTTATGAAACCTTACACACTTGTAGTACCCTACCTGCAGATGTGCATGAAGCAATATGGTTGCTGTCCAAAATTCAAAAGGGGAGATAATTCAACTTATACTCTCACGAAAAGGGGAGGGGGCATGTACCTTGTAAACGCAACTCCTAAGCGGCTTATTGGATTTTTATGAACCTTTATAAAGGGGGTAGGGGGCATGTACCTTGTAAGCGCAACTCCTACTAAACTGCAAGCGGGGGGTATCACTCAGTGAGGTCACTCACAGTTCTAGTTTTGTTTGCTTTCTTGACAGCTTCAGAAAGTTTCCTGCCCACCTCCATGTCCATTCCGGCACCCACCAAACTGTCTGATCCACAAATGAAACTCCACCCTCCTCACTAGACACACCCTTTCTAGTCCATTCCAACATGATATTTGCCCTCTTTATTATGAGTGAGTCATTGTTGTTTAATACCTAATTAGTAATTTGTCAGCTATAGCATGGTGAAAACAAGTTCCATATTTGCTTTCAATGAAATGATGTTGGTGTCTGCTTTGTACTATACTAAGATTTTTAGTTGGATCTCTATAGTGCTCACTTAAACAACAGTCCGCAGGCACAGATACTAATAATCCACTATATAGGGTCGACACATACAATTTGATGTTAACATAAGATTATATGAATATTGATACGAACAAGTTAAAATAAGGAAACAGAGATGAAATAATGAAGAAATAAAGAAGTTTTATTGAAAATAAATTTGTAAGCAGAAAGTTAGAAAAAAGGGGGGTGGTAAGTCTGTGCCACGAGCGCCTGTGTCCACAGGTAGACAGTTAGCTACACTTTTGACACATTATCCCGATTCCGAATCAGGGTGGCTTAATACAAGCCTTTATATCACCAATACAGCATGGGTTTACGCCCGGCTTTAGAAAATTAGAAAAAAGGGTGCACACGACTCGCAGCCTCAAGTGATAAAGTATACCAATTGCTTACCCATGGTCGGTGGTTTTCTCAAGGTACTTGTTTGTTAATTTTCCCCCATAATGTGGGGGGGGGAGGCAAAAAAACCCAACCTAAATGTCACATCAAATATCCAAAATAAATGATATGTATATCACATATATCCCTAAAACCACTAAATATCAGTTTTTCTCATCAGTTAATGCTAACTACAAACTTAATTAAATATTTTACCATGTAACTATTTCTGTGCTTTGGTAGTTTCTCTTGGGCATGATTTCATTTTTACCGCTAAAATAATATCCGCGGGGAAATGTTTGGAACTTTTCTGACCCTATCGTTGAAGTAATGCATTCGGAATTCAGTGACCGTCACGGTCCGTTGATTTTATATCTACTTCCGTCTGAGGTGGGTCTTTATACGAAATATTTGGCAATAAATGTGTGAAAATCTAAAAATTCTGGAGAACTGAGCTATCGTATGTACAAAACAAAAACAGGGGTGGAAAGACGGGTCTTTTAGGAATGGATACATGTCCTAGTTTTATTGACATAATGGAAATAAGGTACAATAAATGTACTCGAAGCGAGCAGGGGTACGATTTTTAAACCAGCGGAGTTGCTTGCCTTGTAGACACAGGCACTTGTTTCATATACATATCTTTATGTACAGACGTAGATAGTAAACACATATATATATATATATGAAACAAGTGCCTGTGCTTGTGGATTATTAGTATCTCAATAAGGTCGAAACATGCGAATTGTTGTTAACATGAGATTCTATGAATCTTGACAAGAACAAGTTAAAATAAGGAAAAACAGATGAAGTAATAAAGAAATAAAGAAATGTTATTGAAAATAAATTTGTAAACAGAAAGTTAGAAAAAAGAGGGGTGGTCCGTGCCACGAGCGCCTGTGGTTTTACCGCTGATTCAAGGTTTTTCGTGTATTTTATTGCTGATTGACCAACAACAGCGAGTTAAAACAAATATAATCTTAATACCATTATATTTGCAGAGCTATATCGCAATCCTGTTGTAAAAGTTCCACCTCTACAAGAACTCAGAAATATTGATGCAGACCTCAAATTGAAGTTGTCTGAAGAGGAACTAAAATATTTCCATGGTACATGTAATTATAAAACTGAAAAATCTGAATAAAATATTTTCGCAAAGTATGTGGTAACATTGTTAATGTTTAAGCTTTAAATATAATCTCTACAACATCACAACTTCGGAATATCTGTACAATTAGTGGAGCAAGAACTGTTCACTCATCCGGAGTTCGTCCCCGTATTTAGTGGAGTTCTCATTTTTAGTACTATTTGTCCAATAACATGTTGTGACGCTCACTACGACTTCCGAGTAAAAACTATATTCGATCGATTTGATATAAATATGGGCTTATGTTTTATATGTTATTTGCAAATTTGTGTATTTCAGCTCAGTAAAACATCATCATTGCCTTGTGTACTACAAAGTCGGTCTCACATTTAAATGATGGTTAAAGCCATTGGCTCTCATTTATGGAACTAGAATTATATATAAATATTACAACTATAAGTAAATATATTATGCATAAAGGTCAAAATTAGGACTGAGAAACGTTTACCAACGTTGTAATGCTCGGCATTTTACTCGTGTGTAAAAAAACGCTTACATAAACGCATCATTTTACTAAATGGGAAGGTTTTGGTGCATACAACGAGATTAACCCCTCCATCTTTTATTACATGTACATGCACCAAACCAAACGAGTGATTGGTCATGTATGTGTGTGTTTTCAAGGGATCGATATTACAAGTTTCTTTGATTATACGATTAGAGTTTAGAACTATTCTGATGGTGAAGTATTTGTACTATTTGTACCGTATTTGTACTATTAGACATATCAGAATCGAAATAAATCATGGAAGCCAGAATGTGTTTTGAGTTTTAGCATGGATTGGCGGATATTAGTAAATTTTATCCCTCGCTTCTGGCTCGGGATAAAATACTAATATCTGCCAATCCATGTTAGAACTCCCAACACATTCTGGTTTCATGATTTATTTCTTAAATAATCTCTTCTATTACCTTATATGGAATGTTTGGACACCATTTATATGCCAAATCAGTTACACTAACTAGCCGAGGGACCATTTAAAAATATCCTTAAGATTGCACACGAGAACAACATGATCTCTATTAAATACTATAGCATCGAATGACTTAATTTCAGAGCATTTAGAGTTGACAGCTAATGCTTATGAGAGAATAAATGAGATATGTGACGTCAAACTTCCGGTCAAATATCCCAGAACCCCTGGTGAGAAGTCAGATGACGAAGCATGGTAATGTTTTTTTCTGGGCTTGTTTATCAAAGTCAGAGGAATCATTCGAAATTCGAAGTGCACATTTAGTGAAAATCGAAACAGTTTAGTCAATTACAGATGAAATTAATAAAAGAAATACTCATTATGTGTCAAGAAATTCTACATATTTTTCTAAATCACTCAATTTAATTCAGTGTGTATATCTGTAGGTCTAAGTTGATTATGAGTAGCCTCCCCTTATAAAGGTAAGCGTTGTCACGCTTCGATTTAGTATATATGTGGCTTTCATCACATTCATTAATTAGGGTACTGGATTTCGAATTTCAAATATTGAATCTCAAATCTTGCATCTCGAATGGACTTCTGAACTTTCGTACTTGTTTTTTCCCTTGCACACACAAACACAAGGTTATAAACTTGACATGTAGACATGTACCATAATTCGAGGTATCTAGTGCCAGTATTAAAATCAGAAAACAGATAAGTTATATACGTTAAAACAAAGATACAACTTAGTAGGAAAATAACTCGATTATATAAATTGCTTATGATAGGACAACAATTTGTTGATTTTTAGTGTGCTCTTTAACTATAATGAGTCAATTTTTAATAAATAACAAAAATATACCTGTAATAAAGTAAATATTCAAAAATAAAGCACTTGCATGACTGCATCCTTTCACTATGAGGGGAGGTTTTGGGCCCAAAAAAACTAGTTTAATCTCGCCACTTGTTATTAAAGTGTCTGTACCAAACCAGGAAAGTGAGCAGACATGTATTTGTGTTAGTTGTCCTTTTCTACGATTTTGATATTAGATTTAGGAATTGTTCCGTCGTTGTGGTATGTTTTTTTTTTTTTCATTTTATGAAAGGTACTGGAAATGTGACATAAAGGGGTCAACAACTGGTAGACTTGTTGGGAAGAAGATTGGTATCAAGGACAATGTCGCTGTTGCCGGTGTCCCTATGATGAATGGGTCTAAGATATTAGAGGGTTATACACCGGAATTCGATGCTACAATAATTACCAGAATTCTAAATGAAGGTACAATTTATTATTTTGATTGCCATCTTCCCCTAATTGTCTTCTTTTTCTATTTATCTGTTCGCATAGTCTCTCTATCATCTTCCAAGGATCGTCGTGGTCGTGATCGCATTGTTGTTGGATATATAGCTACCTATGCAATCAGTGCCTATCACCACTTAATTTGTGTACTCGATACAACATTATTTGATACTTTTGAGACTTGCGACAGGTCGGAGGTTTTCGCCGGATGCTCCGGTTTACTCCACCAATAAAACTGACTGCCACGATATAGTTTGTACATAAATTAACACGATGGGTGTCACTAGTGAAGCAGGAAATGCTTATCCTTCCGGAACACCCGAGTTCGCCCCCGGTTTTTAGTGGGGTTCCTGTTACTTAATCTTTGGTTTTATATGTATGTTTTGTAGATCGTTGTTTGTCCTTTTGTGCCTTTTTTGGGGCCATTATTGTGTTCTCTGTTCTTCTTCGATATGCGGATTATGATTACCCCTTTGATATCTTCAAACTCTTCTTGAAAGTGGCGTAAAACACCATTATCATAACTTTATTTTTGGTTATAAAATTTCAGTGCAGGGGGACGTTTTTGTTTATATTTATCTAATAGTTATTTTAATTGGTTTAATTATAGGTGGGAATATTGTTGGAAAGACAGTGTGTGAAGACATGTGCTATAGTGGTAATAGTTGGACATCTTCTACAGGACCAGTAAAAAATCCCTTCAACGATAAGTATTCTTCTGGTGGTTCTAGTTCCGGAAGTGGTGTCCTTGTAAGTAAGATGGAATGTCTTTGTTCTTATACCTACCTTCATACATTAAGTTATTGTAACATAATGAGAACATTGTAAGTAAGATGGAATGTCTTTGTTCTTATACCTATCTTCATACATTAAGTTATTGTAACATAATGAGAACATTGTAAGTAAGATGGAATGTCTTTGTTCTTATACATACCTTCATACATTAAGTTATTGTAACATAATGAGAACATTTAATTGTTGGTATCCACGTGTATGAATTGATAAACGTGGTAGAAAATCGTAGGGGCAATCAAGAATGGACAATTGAGAAACACTAACAACACCGAGTACCCAAGACACATGATGAATACAAACGAAACACAAGAACACAACACAGAAAACTAAAATGATGAGCAACACGAGCCCCATCTTCCTGCTTCTTGTAAGATACCTATCGTGTTACTCATATACAATGTATATAGTCAAGTTCCATAAAAGTCTTTCCTGTGATAGAGGAAAGAAAAATATCTACGTAAAAAGGAAAAGATCTAGAACCTAGAATCTAAGAATGTGTTACAATAATTCAAAGATGACATACATGTATGGTATATGTTGGAGCAGAACATTCAGAACATGCCTGGTGTTATTTGATGCTTCATAATATCTGGAATACAACCCACAAGATAAACAGTTATACAACTTTTAAAAATGAAATTATTTCTATACATATATTTGTGTTTCATTGGTAGATATACGTACAGTGGTTCATTGTACAGATTATTTCTATACATATATTTGTGTTTCATTGGTAGATGTACGTACAGTGGTTCATTGTACAGATTATTTCTATACATATATTTGTGTTTCATTGGTAGATGTACGTACAGTGGTTCATTGTACAGATTATTTCTATACATGCTATGTATTTATGCTAATATACAGTTGCAATTTGTAACTTAACACTAGTAATCTTCTTACAACAGAGTCATATACTTAAAATAAAATTTTGAGATAGAGGCATTCGTTTTGATAACCACTAGGATTGAGTGCTGTTACAATTGCAACATACAGACTGGGCATTAATCTAGTATTTGTGTCAATACCATAACTGCATTAATACGAAATGTATATATATATATCTGAAATAAAAATTATTTGATTCGGTAAAAATATATTCCGGTCTATGTTTGCATTTACTTTATTTCAGGCACATTCAGTCTTATGATTATTTCTACAAAGTATATTGTAACCCTATATTTGGTCTTAATGGTTGTTTAAAATTTATAAACTTGTCCTTATCCCATTTTGGCTATCATGGTTTATTTGATCCCAAAGACTTTTAAATGATTATCTTTCCAATCTTTTGATTATAAGGTTATTTCAGAAACACGTCGTTCGCGTTACAATTGATACATACGTTTCTGTTGGATTACGTATGATTATTCTTTCATTTTTTATATGACAAGATATTATAGAATAACTGCCTGTGCCATATTCAACGATTTTAGGTCAATGTCAGGTCTATGTAAACTCATTTGATGTACCCCCAACAATCCCATCTTCTTGTATTTTTTAATCTATATATAATTTGCATTTTTTATTAACGTAGACACTACTGAATGCTGATTTATGCAGATTTAAATAAGATGATACATTTGGGTTGAATAAGAAAGAACAACAGTGTACCGAAAACGTTTACTTTATGTGGATTTAATGGCTCCCGCTTTATTAATGTCTTTCTGTAATGCTTATATGTTTATACGTGTAGTTAGCAAAGGAAAGAAATTGATATGGCAATTGGATGCGATCAAGCTGGTTCTATTAGACTTCCTGCCAGTTGGTGTGGTATTGTGGGATTGAAACCAACCCATGGCTTAGTGCCGTATACCGGGATATGTGCGATGGAGCCAACTTTAGACCATGTAGGGCCAATGGCTAGAACTGTGCAGGACTGTGCTTTGTTGTTAGAGGTATAGCTATTATGGACATGTATTATGATATTTATATACTGGAATTTCATTTACTTCAAAGATTGTTTCAGTCAAAATGATTCTTATAAACAGATAATTAACATGGTATTCGTTTGTCTTGCTATTATTGCTTATAAATTATAAAATTATTAAAGTGGTGTGTTCAAACAAAACAACATCTTTGGGTTAATACTTAATACAGTAATTATATAATGTTTTTGTTTAATTTAGCAACCAGGTGTCGTCGTCTGTGACAAGGTTTGTCAGTGACATACGCAAGGTCGGTGGTTTTCTCCAGGAACTCATGTTTCCCCCATCATTAAAAGTGACCGCCACGCTATAATTGAAAAATGGAAAAATAGAATAAAAGACATTTGATGGAGCAGCTATTTGTTAGTGTTCAGCTTCCAATCCATATTTTGATTGCATTTTGAACGCTTATTACTTTCTTCGCTTATCACAAATTTAGAAATTAAACTGAAATTCTTTAAAAGGTAATTGCAGGTTATGACGAAGGACGAGATCCAAGACAAGTTCCCAACTATGTGGTTCCAACGTATTCAAAACTGGTATATATGAATATTATTAATTTATCTAAAACCATATAGACCAGTTTTTTTGTGTGTGTTATTTCTAAGGTTCTTGTAGTTGTCTAAGTTAATAATAAAATTTGTTCACGACACAATATAGCTGAAATATTGCTAATGCTGGTGTTAAACACCAATCAATCATCCAACAAAATTTAAGACCACATTAAAAATCATTTCATTATGTTAGTGAACACGTATCTTCTCCGAAACTACATATGTTGTGTAACAACAGAAGATATATTCTTTTTACTATTTTTTATACAAAAAAATAAAATAAAAGTGAACCATATAGTTATAGGCGTACACTTTTCATGGAGGCATACGGCTACTGACGGGCTTCATGATGGTACCGTCAATATTACGCATCAATCGGCTAAAATATAGATATAAAAGCTGAAAACAACATCCGATATATTCCTTTTACTAGTTTATATAAACAAAAACTGAACCATATAGTTGCAGGCGTACACCTTTTCACGCAAGCGTATATATTTACCTGATTACTACTGCAGGCGTATTTAAGTATGACCGTGCTCAAACTGATTAGGTAGACGGACGAATCAAGCCAGCACCTCAAACGTACAGTTTAGCGAGTTGGACAAGTACAAACCCGTCATCATCATTGTCATCTTAATAAACATAATTTAGCATTTTAATTATATAGTTGTGAAGAATTGCTCGCTATTGTGTTAAACAACAATCACTGTATATTTCACTCAAGAAATGCGATTTTACCTCAATGTCGAAAATTTGATATTACACAGGTAAGCCGTCACATAACCACACACCTCAGTGCCACACAAATTATAATTCATTAGGATATTTAACATCTTTAGGTATAATATGATCAGATTTGCATACTGTTATTATTAAGATTAACCAAGGAATATCACGACTTAAGATTGGATTTTTAAAAGAGGGATTTGAGGGTGTAGAAGAAGATGTAGCTACCATAGTACGAGGCGCAGCTTTAAGATTGTCTGGATTGGGGGCTATTATCAAGGATGTTACAGTGCCTCTGCATGATGATGGTATGTTAATACACTTACTTAGCTCTATGATATTACCTTGATCTAATATCATAGGGCACCCCAGATGTTTTCACACTTCTTCCTTATGCTGTTTTATTGTAGAAATAGTCTAATACAATTATATAATAATGGCTGAAGAACATTCTGATGGACCCTTTCCTATATTTCCCTACTTGATCATTGTTATATGTTTGACTGTAGAAGAATACGATTTGGTAGAAGTAGATAGTATGCAACATTGTATCTAAGCAACAATAATTTAATGGTAGATTTATAATTAACAGCACATAACAATCTGTTATTTTACTTTAGCTAAAAGTGATGTTGTAACGTTAAGGTGTAGGATTCTTGAGAAGCTATTCGGGTGTCATTTTTGGCAGACTTTGTACGAACACAAATCCGTTTTTGCCAAAAATGAATGTAATGCCTTCTTTTAGATCGGGAGATATTTACGTTTTTGCTACATGAACAGCGTAAGTTAAAATCTGGATTTTAAGGAAATATCGGATAAATACATACATAGTACATATAGACAAAACAGTGCACTTAATCATAAAGTAAACAAGGAAACAAAGCACAAATGTATTTAATGAAACAATACAGATTCCCACAAAGATAAGACCAAAAACCAGGCGTTTGACATGATAACTATCACCTCATTCTGTGGATGTGTGTAGTAGAACATATAGACTTTTGCCAGTAATGCTGCAGACTAGAACTATGAACTGTATGTCATGAACTTCAAAACGAGTAGCTGAAGCCTAATTAATCGATGCAGTTTTCACCTAATATGATATTTTATGCCAATTCTGTACCTATAAAATATACATATTCAATGCGTACAATATTTAAAAACAAAAAAAAAACAAAAAAAAGGCTTATTTTTTTGTTCTTGAAGGTGTAAACATATGGACAGCTCCAGCATTTGAGGGTATTTACCAATGTATGGTAAAAGGAAATGGTAAGTGGTAAGAATGTGTTTTTCTCTCTCGATCATTTGGGTCTCTTTAAAATACTGTTTTGATAGAAATAGGGAATGATGTTTTTGTGATTTTTATTTGTATTTTTATTTTGTCTTTCTATTTTTTCTATTTTTGTTTCATATATGTTATAGTTTCGCTATCTGGCAAACATAAAATGTGTATTAGGGTCGTTTTGGCATATATGTTATCAATCTTTAATTTTGATCTAGGAAACATGACATGAAATTGACTCACTTAAATTAATATGCATATCAGTTTTCAATTCAGTATTTACAAGTAAACATAGTAAATAAAAGAAACAGAAATCAACACATACTGATGTTTTCAATACACATCTAGAGTAATATTATGACTGTTGTGTCAGTGAGCTAACACTCTAACAATCCAACTAAACATGTTGGTCTAGTACAAAGCGGATGTCATCATCCTCTAATCGTATACAAGCTGTGTTCACAATGATATCGCTGTAAACTTGTTCACTGGGCATTAAACACTAATCACTCACTCTTATGTCGAAGTCAATGGGGGCCTATAATTTTGTTCTAATTACCCGAGTTTACCAGTTATCAGAGCAACTTCAACTAATAATTACTATGAACGGACCATATTCTTCCGCTAAGTTACACAGAAGTATGATTTATCAGAATTCTAGGTAAATGAGGTTCGACATTGGGGTATTAATCATCAATTGTCCGATAGTCACACTTACATTTTATTAATAGTAAGATGGAAACATCACGGGATAAAATATCAAACTAGATACCTAATTTATTAAACAAGACACGTTTCTGTATTAACCTTCCTCAGGTACGTTCAAAATAAAAAGATTCGAAATAATGAAAACATATCTTTGGGAGCAAGCAAACCAATGTGTGGTATTAACCATACGTGTGTCAATGTTTAGTATTATCTTTTATTTTCCTTTCAGGGGCGGCGTATCATTGCAAAGGTTACTATCCACTATCCATGATGGAAGCCCACGCCAGGGGATTTAATCTTCGTCCTCACGACATGTCTGTTACAACAAAAATTGCTTGTGTTATGGGAGAATACATGAGCAGGAATTACCAGAATAAATTCTACGCCAAAGCACAAAACGCCGGACAAATCTTATCTAAAGCATATGATGAAGCTTTAAACACTCACGATGTTCTAATAATGCCTACCACTCCAACAAAACCGTTCTTGTTGCCAACCCAGACAGATAGTGTCCAAGGTTTGTGTAAATATCGAGTTACAACTTTATTATATTTAATTTAATCCTTTCTTATTACGAAAATGTGTGATAGTATCAATCCACGAAGATAAGACTTCAACAAATATATGTCTCCATATCATTTATGTTCTGACTATAGCAGGGATCCACCGGGTTCACTTTTTCGGGGAACATGAAAACATGAAAATTGATATCAACGAAATTAACTGAATTCACAGTACAGAAGTCTGAAGAGATACAAAAGCAGTTTTAGACACAGAGCTTTTAAGATGATGATGATGATGATGGCAACCATAGCATTTCTGAAGAAATGATACAAGTTTGAAGATATTACAGAGGGAATCAGAAGCCGTAAATCGCAGGAGGACAGGCAACACAATAGCCAGCAAAAATAATGACAAAATTACAAACAATTATCGACGAAACACTAAACCGAAAACTAGATTTAGCAAAACGAACACCAGTAAGACACGTGGTGGTCTGAGCTGCTACGGAAGGGTAAGCTATCATTGATGTACAAGTGGCACATGTCGTGTTACTCTTGATAAAAAATTATGAAGTAAGGGAATATGAAGGGCGCGATTCTGAATCCGACAAACGGTACATATTCGTAGTCTGTGATACATGCCATACAGATATTGCGTAATGATTAACCAAGTCTAGATAGCGACCGTAAAATTGTCGAAGTGATGATTTCAGCTTAATCACTAAAAACACTTAGATACAAAATCAGTTTGGGAAGCAGAGATTTCATGATCATATGCCAGGAACTAATGATAGTGGCTATGATAATCAGAATTTTTAAACAGCAAGAAAGACAATGCAATGGTAAATAAGGACAAAAAGATATTCCGTAGCGATTAACCGAGTCATGATGGTGAATGTCAAACTTTCGAAACACTAGAGCATGTTTATCTCTAAATCAGATATTGTGGTTTGCATTTATTTTCGTTGAGGTCAATTTCGTGCATTGATAGAAAATAAGATGTTCGTTGACAATTGAAAGCATTCGTTTTTATAAATGCACGTGATTTTGTTATTTATTCCTTTCAGCAATTCGCTTTCTTCGTTTACTGGATGTAAACATTTGTCTGATCGTAGTAATAGCGTTCAACTGGATTTATCAACGATGAAAAATGAATTTTACTTTGAAGTTAAAACATCAGTTCCGTCGACTACGACGATTGTATTGTATTTAAAGTGTGTTCTAACATACTTATAACTCGCATTGTTATTTTCAGAAAAAATTCGACTTTCATTCACAATGATCAAGAACACAGCGCCATTTGATGTGACTGGACATCCAGCATTATCGATCAATGTTGGATTTTCCGAAGGATTACCAGTAGGAATGATGATAGTTGGACGTAAATATGACGAAGTAACTGTTTTGAAAATTGCACAAGCAATTGAAGATATCAGAGACGTTAAATAAATATTGTGATATTTGATTGTAGAAATCCAGGTATCTGCTTACTTACTTATTATTATTACTTTTGTAATCTGAAATGCTTTTAAAAACAGTCTGGAATAAAATCGACTGGGTTTACTGAAATGGAAGATCGCGGGTCACAATTCTTTTGTTACCCATCACACATCATTATTTTCTTTGAAAGAATGATATCTGAGAGGAGGAAAGGCTGACAAATAGATGAACAGAACAGAGGAAAACATCTCTCAATGGTAGACAACTATGGATCATATATGCATATGCATGTTATCATTATTTGTATTAGTGTTACTGGCCACAACTGGAAAATTCAATAGCGCCTTAATTTGAATGATGTCGGCTAATTTGTGTAATCTATATTTATGTATTGTACCATATATTCATTCAATAATAAATTTCTTGATGGCCCTATCGGTGTTTCTAACGTTTTATTTATTTATCGTGTTAGCATTCTGAAAACTGATAACCTCATCAGAAACATCGACATATCAATGAATTTGGGCAGGTTAAATAGGTATTTCGAATGCATGTGTCTTGTCAATATAACTATCTTTCGAAATGATGGAAATTAAAAAAGTTTAAAACATTTCAAAATACAAAACCCAAAGAAAATTATTACTTATTAAACATCACAAAAATTAGAAACTCCATTATTTATGAGTTTTGAAGTAACATTTGAGAGGTCTTTCCTTGATTTTTAGTATGATGAGTTCATTTTTTATGTGGTATTGCAACACAAACACTTTCCATCTTTCATTTTATCTGTGTTTATTACAGTATAGCAAGTACAAGAAGTATGGATCCGTTATTATAACCTATTGATTAATTGATTGATATTATAAAATGAAAAAAAAATACCACACTGTCGGAACAATTACAAAATTAAATATCAACATCGTATAAAGAGGAAGAATCGATTCCCTAACTCACAAATAGATGACTGTTAAATTTCCTGTGTTGGTGCAGGCACTTCAATAGAAGTGACGGGGTTTTATGAGCCCAAGCCACCCCTCTTAGTGAAATGATGTGGTCATACAAGTGTTTTTCTACATGTGAGTAAAATGCTAGTCCTCACATAAAACCAGACAATTATCTAAAATTCCTTGATTTAATAGCTTAGTACTCAGAATACGGTGACGTTGTAAAAAATCTAAATACAAATTACAAGCTTTAGTTGTGAAATATAAGCTCCATACGCGGGAGTAGTTGGTATATTGCTATCAAGGGGTGGAACATTTATAATAGCAAAACTGAAGTCTCTTTTGTCATAAAGTCTGCTAGGAAGTTGAATAGTGTGTCAAAATCGAGGTAAATGTCAAGAAATAAGACTGAGGAAGCTGTTTCTGTTGTTTCCTTTACCTTAAGTTTTTTTTGCAGTATATCAATGGAATCCAGTTAGCAACATGTGGATTATTTATTGGCTGATCATCATCAATATATCTGAAAGTGATATTAAAGGCTTTAGATTCTGTAGTTTTTGTCTTTGACAAGTTTTTGCATAAATTCAACCTGAACTGAGTATGGGAAAAGATCGGCAAGGAGAGGAGACCAGTTTGTTCCCATAGAGATGCCGATGATTTGTTGAAAAATGTGTCCACCGAACTCAACAGATATGCTATCGATAAGGAACTCTAACATATTGATGACTTCATTTTCTGTTTAGCACTTATTGCTTTTCGTTTCGTGCTTGACAAAATAGATTAATTCATTCCTCAAAACTAGTATTTTTGTAAGTAGGGCTACCAGAGTTCTTGAAAATGCCAAGTTCTTTGATTAAGCACTCATAGTAATAACTTTCACAAACAAAACCAATGTTATTAGAAGTTTTGTCTGCAGGTACAACAACATATTTGTCATGAAGAGGAGACAAACACTCGTTTGATTTTTTATCCGTAAATACTGAATTAGGTCGACAACTTAGTTCTAGGAATTATCAGATAAGTGAAGAATATTACTCAATGTCCAGTCAGTTATTCAAAAATTCCCAGAATTAAGTTGTCGACCTAATTCAGTATCGGATTACGACAACAAGTTCGTATTCGCTTAAGAGAATATATGAACTTCAATATATATTTGACTGATTTATTGATGTTTAACTCTATATTAGCAGCATTACAGCTAATATTGATTTGAAACAGTTCTGTATATTATGATGCGATGGGTAATGATCACTTGTTAAGGAAAAAATTGGACATACACGTATGCTACATGCATAAGTGTCAGATCAGACTTGTCGTAATCCGATTTTATTGAGGAAATTCCCCAGTTTTGTTGGTAATTTGTTTGTTTCTAAAGAAAAGCAGATGCAGATACAAATACAGATAAAAAACCACATGGTATGCATATACAATTTTATCCGGACAAAAGGCATTTAATTTATAAAACCAACATTTTGCAACATTGCACTGAAATTTCACAAAAAAAACACCAAGAACAGTTTCAAATGGCTACCACTTTTTACATTTACATTCTTTTTGTGTCAGGGATAAGAAATTTATGGTTGTCTTTTCTATTTTAATACAATATTTCAGGTATTTTATACCTCCATTTATACTGAGTTTATCACCCAAACATCTACATTTATATAAATAATACTTTAAAATCAAAATGATTTGATTATTAGTGTTATCTGGATCTAGAGGATTTCCTATGCCCAATATAATAGTAGGTGCATTTATAACTGCATGTTAAGACCAACATTTTTCTAAAATATTTACAAACGAAAACCAAAATTGTTTAGTGTAGGTGCATTCCCAAAACAGATACAATAAACTCTCTTTAGTTTCTGTACAGAAGGTGCATAGTTATGTTTCCTTTAAGCCACACTTGAAAAGAAAAGAGTTTGTAGCAGTAATTCTATGGGAATGTTTGAACTGAAAGTTTTGAAGCTTGGTGTTTCTTGTAACCCTAAAAAGGGAAGAATAAATATACCCCCAATCATCTATTTGTATTCCTAATTCCTAGGCCCATTTGTTTTGTGACCTAAAAGAAATTTTATTTTTGTAACTAAATACAAATTATGAAAATATGTGCATGGTTTTTTAGCAGTTTTTAATCTATCAACAATGCTATTTTTAATATCATGCAGACTCCCATACTCTGAAATAAGTTTTTTTTTCACCTCTTTGGGACTACACCCGCAATACCATAATATTCTAAAAAGTTTGTACTTATTATATATTTGTTTTGTAATTCCTGATATGACAAAACCTGTTTTTCATCAGAGACAATATAATTAATATAAAAAAACAACACCACTATAACAATATTTTTCAATAATAAAAAAAATTACCATTTCTTTTAATATTTAAATTAATCCAAATGGGTTGACCCAAGGTGTTAATCATATCTTTTTTCTCTTCGTCTTTTATTGGCAGCAGTACTAGTTCTGACAAGTTAAGAACAATATCTCTCCAAAATGGATTTAGCTTATCAGAAATACTATCCAATCCCTCCTTTTTTAAGTATAATATCTTACCTCCACCATATTTTTCTATATAACTTAAAAGTAAACTTTTCAAAGGGGACATATTCGTGGGATCAAAAAGTTTATGAAGCCAAGACAGTTTTAGTGTCTTACAGAAAAATTGGATATATGGCAATTTTAACCCCCTTCTTCATAGTTATTTATAATCACATTTCTTTTAATTTTGTCAGGCTTCCCATCGCATAAGAATTTATAGAAACTCCCCAGTTGTGACGTCAAAAGCATTATGACCTTTGACAGGCACATTCACAGCTGACAAACACCGGATTCAACCGATTGGCCTCCCGTTAAATACAAAATAATAGATTTCAGTTTCACTTTCAAAATTTGGCAAGAAGTAGTCTTTGTTGGACGAGTAAAAGTCAGATGAACGAAATTTCATAAGATTCGTTAGATGTCCAAATGCGCGACATAAAAAAAATAGCAAATGCAGATCTAATCATACTTGGGTTAAGCTTTATCGGAAATATTTTCGAGTGTTTTTTCCTGATTCGATAGATTATATTTCTTAGCTACTTATATCATATTTCTTTATCTCCATTTTTGATAACAGATAATGATCTTTCAATTGATTGCAGATCTTTTAAAATTTGATTAACGGTAATGATATATCAGAAATATATGGTTTAACCATTTATTACATAAAGGCCATGTCCAACTATTTTCCTCAGTAGAAGCCGGTACGAGTTATCTCGCATGTTTTCAGTGTTTTTTTTTATCAAGTTTTTATCTTGTATGGATAATGCTACGTCTTATCAGACGGCCTGCTGTGGTGTGATAGATAATGTCGCCATCCTTCACTGATTAGATATGATCAGTTATGCGTATCATCATGACATGTTTGTTAATTAAATCTTCGTGATCATCATGAATAAAACCTTGTATAACTTGTATATAAAGACTACCAAAGAAAACAAAACCAAAGTGTATGCAATACACCTGTCCGCAGAAATGCAACCAAACAAAACCAAAGCTGTATGCAATACACATATCCGGATAAATACAACCAAACAAAACCTGTAGAAAAAAATGAAAAATATGTAATTTCTTTACTTTTATTTGTCATTCATTCATGTTTATATTGACATTGTACATATTTGTTGAAGCAACATATCAACATTTACCAAAAATCACTGATGCAGATAATAGTTTGTCTTTTCATGGGAGGACATGAAATTTCAATAAAATCAATATTTGATTTTCGTACATCTCTTCCAATAAATGAGATATTATATATGCAATACATAAATGGTAAACGAAAAAAAGGCACACGATAAAAGTCACAAGACAATTAGGAAAAAAAGTCACAGGTAAAAAGTCACAAGAAAAAAAGTCACTGGAAAAAAAGTCACAATATATTTTTTCCACATTTACTATACCCTGGAAAGTCACAGTATGTATAATGAGTGACTTTGTCCATACCCAGGTTATGGTGTTCATCCCCACTTTCAAAATTTTTTCGGTGATATGGTGGCTTTCTGTTTTATCATTACAATATATACAGTCCGACAAAAGTTAAGCACCACCTGACTTGTTTCAATAATACATTTTCTAATAATGAACTTATTTCAAATCGGTTTGCTGTTTTCGTTACCTGTACACACATACTTACTTACCTGTGAAACAGGTTATTGATCGATTTTTATTTATGTGTATATGGCAGGGTGTGTAAAGTGCCACGTGTACTTTTCAACATTTGTGTTTGCGAACGAAAGCTGATTTTTTTTTTGTGTAGAGTTTTAAGTTTCATTTTCTATTGGTTTGGTATGGTGCGGCGAAAATTAACCATACCAGAAAGGTGGCAAGCTGTTGGCATGCATAACGGTGGTTTTATCCATAGAAGGGTGCCAGACCACTTCACGGTTAACAATTCCATCATTGTACGACTGATGCAGCGTTTTTGTCAAACGGGGAATGTTACTGACCGACCACGTGCAGGTAGACCTCACAAAACGACGCCGAGAGAGGACCGGCTCATATCCAGACGGGCGCGGCAACGGCCGTTCAGTACAGCTGGTACACTTCGTGGTAATTTAGCTTTTGGAGGCCACATTAGCACACGCACTGTAATCAGACGCCTCCACCATCAGGGAATGCGAGCGCGACGACTCATAAAACGTCCACAGTTGACATTACGTTATCGCCATGCTCGATTTGACTGGTCACATGATCATTTGGGGTGGACTATTCGCACATGGAGACGGGTCCACTGGTCTGATGAAAGTCGTTTTTTGTTACGCCCTACCGACGGTCGTGCAAGGGTTTGGCGCCAACGAAACACTTCATTTCAGGACAACCACATTTTGGGCACAACTGCTTTTGGGGGTGGGGTGTAACTGTCTGGGGTTGTTTTTCCTTTGAATGTAAGTTGGACTTGTACGTTCTTGATGGTAATCTGACAGACCAAAGATACCGTGACAATGTGCTCGCTCCACGCGTAGTCCCCCATTTCGACAGGCCAATGTTCATGGACGACAACGCTAGGCCACTTAGAGCCCGAATTGTACAACATTTTTTACAGCAAGAGGTTGTTCAGACAATTCCATGGCCTGCGATGTCGCCAGACATGAACCCAATAGAGCAAGTATGGGACTTTATTGGCCGAAAAATTAACCAACGCAATCCAAAATGTCAAAATATTGACGAATTAAGAACTGCTATCGTACAGGAGTGGCAACAGTTCCCCCAAGAACGGCTTAGGCGTCTTGTGCGAAGCATGACGAGGCGTGTTACAGAACTTCACAATAAACGCGGTGGATATACTCGTTATTGATTTTTATGCCTTACACATACGCACAATAGATGCATTTAAAAGTTCTTAAAATCTGAAGAATCTGCATTTTAATGCAATGTTAAAAACTTCCATCAAAGACAAACTGGTTTTACGTTTTTCCAGCGCCTGTTTTGAATCCCATTTCTGCCACGTCATAGTCACGTCTTTCAGGATGATAAATACTTCGTAGATTGGTAATTTTAGAGCCCTTGGTGTAGTCTTTTAAGTAGTGTAAGAAAAATGGTGATATCTATTTTATTGTTTTAACAGTATTGATGTAAAAAAAAAAATATCGATAAAAATATAGGGTGGTGCTTAACTTTTGTCGGAGTGTATATTTCAAATTTGGTTTCATTCTGATAAATAATAACATTTGATCGGCACATACCGTTCACACTTATTACCTAATAACCAGGACCAATATTAATTTGATCTTCCAACTTTGCAAATTGATAGCAGGTAAACAAATAGGGACCCCCTCAGCTTCCCAAAGCGCAAATATTTATTTCCCCCATATTTTCTCTGATTTTTCCATTTTTGTCGATTTCCTAACTTCCTAAATTATTTTTTTTTCGACTATTAGTTATTTAGATTGTTGGGAGAAAATAAATGATTTATTTACTGATGGAAATCGAGAGAAAATCATATCGAGTCGGTTTTTTATTTTTGTAACTTTAGGTAAGTATGGATAAGAGGTGCCAAACGAACGTCGGAAGTGTGTAAATATTACACAAACAGGTACATGTTTGAAATTTAAAATTTGTTTTTCTTTCTTTCTTTTAAAAAAACTGGCGACCGTTTCACTAAAGGTCGTAAGTCTGAAACGTAGACGTAAATGCACTCTTAAGAGTTATGACCGTTTTTCTAATAAATAGGATTTATGACTTATGATAAAAAAAAAATGATCGCAAAGTTAAGAGTGTTGGTACTCGTAAGTCGAAAATCGTAAGCCCATTTTTGAAGAGAAGAATTGCTATCTGCATTTTTATTAATGCAAACATTAATCAAATGAAGCGAGCAAATGTCAATAGCCTGTAAACCCAACTACCATACGATCACTCCTAAGTACCATATGATTAGCCGAGAAATATAAAGACAAATTGTATAATGTTTGCTGTGATCCGACCAGAGATCTGACTCACGAATATCTATCCCGTAATTTAATTGACAAAAGCGTTGAATTCAATTGAAAAAAAAAAAACCAGTGGTATGATATTACAATTTGTACTAATTTACCAATACTTCTTGGTAAACACATGTGCGTACTTGACAAATTAACATAACAAATAATAAGACAAGCTTAAAATAGAACCAAGTAATATATTCCATTTAAACCATATTAAGTCATGTATATAAATAATTGTTCATACGACATGTACAAAAAGACAAGATCTTTTATTTAAACCTAATAAATAATCAAAGTAGATCGAGATCAAATGCAAAGAACATAATGTCTGTGTAAATCCTGTGTTCTTCTTTCATTGTACATAGCCAGATATGCTGATGTTTTAGATAAAAAGGTCAAAACTTTGCAAAGCACACCCTAGTACCATAAATTAAGACCAATTTATGACAATGTCGTAATTGGATAAATATTTCACCGCATGCCAACTTTTTAATTATCTTTCTTTATGATAATTTCTTTTTAAAACATTAATATTATGACATTAAAGGACACTTCTTTCTTAATTATAATTCATTCTTTTTTGATGAGTAACAATAAAGTACGGAGCCCGTTAACTGACATGATAAATATATTTATGACGTTACACGAAATAGTATTTCGCATAAACTAAATTAAAAAAAATATCTATAAACGAAATAAAAAAATTTCTCATGTCAGAAAACGGGCTCCGTAAACTATTTCGTATAAACAAATTAAAATTCTCACGTTAGTTACTAGGCTCCACAATAAAGCAACATATTAATATGCATTTAGCTTTTATTTTATTTCTTTTCATATGAATTTCAAATATAAATATTTGGTGCGGACAGCAGAATCATGAACGCTAACGATGGAAACTGGCAGAGCAGCAGCACAACAAACCTGGATATTGCCGATGATATTACAGCCACTTGTTTCTATCAATGGGGGATCGACTATCAATGTATAATAAAAGAAGGTAGCCAACTTGGAAATATATCCCTCCGCTTCAAACACAATTTATACCATGTTCTTTGCGATTTCGTACGCTTTCCGCGTGTCTTGCGCTTCTACATATATTATTCTTTCAAAATATGTCAACAAAGTTTATCTCCTTACGGTTCTCTCTATAAAAATAGCAATCATACCGGTAAAAATATCATCTTTTCCAAAGTACCCTCGTCTCAATGGACACAACTTCCGGTTTTCTATCAAAAATAACATGGTGATAACACAAAAAAAAACCGAGAAATACAAATGGACGTATAATCTATCTCGGGTTTTTTCATTATCAACATATTATTTTTGATAATGTGAATTATTTAAAGTAGGAAAGTTCTTCCAAGTTTGAGGGTAAATTATTATCAAGAATATTTTTATGTAAGTGAGACAAGCAAGTATATATTTTTTAGACTGTGTTTTATAATTTTCCAAAAAGGTAATTCACTACTTTTATTATGCATTGATAGTCGACCCCCCACCCCCCCATTGATAGAAACAAGTGCCTGTGGATGGGTATAGTTTTCTGCAAATTCAATAAGCCATGTAAGGTAGAAATCATTAAATTAGTGCTGCGTTCATCAATTTCGCAACTGTACAGCGAAATTCGTTCACGAAAATAGTAAACCGAATTGTTTTCCTTTTTTTTTTTTTGGAAAATTTTTCGTTCACGATTTTTTGCTTATCATTGACAGTATTGAATTAATATTGATATAGTGTCTGTGTTTAATATAATATCGTAAGTATGTGTTGCGTCGGTAGAAAAAAAATCACAGGAAAAAAAGTCACAATATATTTTTTTCCACATTTACTATACCCCGAAAGGTCACAGTGTGCATAATTATTTTTGTTTTGTTTTTGTTTTTGACGTTTTGTTTTATTTTTTCTTTATTTGTTTGTGTGCTTTTTTGTTTGTTTTGATATTTATTCAAGACCTTGATTGAGAACCAAATTCGATTGATGTCTCATTGATATGTATTCAATCCCAACTCCTTCTAATTATAAAGGAATGATTCTTATAGAGACCTTGCTATATGAGAACCAAAATTTGACTCATTCATATTTACCCATCCAATTCTTTCTAATTAGAAAATAATTTAAAAAAAACAATGAATTAGCATTTACATTTAATTAATCACATCAATGATTGAAGCATTTATAAGTCATATAGCAAATAACATATGCAATATATCAAATCATAACGATATAATGATGAACATACAAACATTGAATATTTCCAGTTTAAGATTGTAAATGTTCATAATGTCAATTGTCTCTTAAGCACTAATGTTGGTGATTGAGTCTGACATCCCACCCAACTCCACACAAGAACTCGGTAATGGTCTTCTGGCCAATAGTGAGGTCTCTCCATAGGTTCTGTAAACGCTCCTGGAGCTGAACATGTCTCTGTTTAGTACGCTTAACTGGTGGGTTACCAACGGCATCTTGCTGGATAATAGTACGGACTGTAGCTTCTTCCTTTTGACACCACTCGATCACACGCCATATAGAAGGATGGACATGTCCTACCAGGTTGAGGAACTTGTTGTTCCAGCCCTCGCACATGTTGTTGGTTCTGGCATCACCATTGACTGTGGCATCATGTACGTTCCAAATGGCTGGTGGAAACATAGGTGGGCTGCGTCTTAAGACCAGACGGACTGCTTGATTTTGTGCTGGATTCTGGCTAAGTCTACCACTGATGTAAGTTGAATCAAAGTAATCTAGGAGCTCAGCTGCCTCTGGCGGATCATCAGGGAATAGTGTTCTAAGTAGAGGAATACCATTGGTCAAATCAGGTACTGGTAAAAAGGCAAGATCATCCATCATACCACAGAACAGTCTGGAGTCGTCGTCGTTGTTGTAGAGAGGCACCAAACCAAGCTGCTGTATCTTTCGCCATGATGCTTGTGTCAGGTGGTAGAAACAGCTCTGGTGGTTGATGTGGCGACCAAATACAGCTATAACTGCACGAAGGACTGCATCTTCAAAGTCTGTGATGATAGTCTGGACATTGAGTTGTAGGTTGCTGGCATGGCAGTTGTCAAGAATAGACTGGAAGAGATCCCTGTAAGTATCTTGACATTTATTTGGCAGGAACGCATATACTGCAATGACTGTTACATCTTTGAATAGAACCCGGATGGTGTACAGCTGTTTACATGGGTGCGGACCTACAGAGAAGATAACATCCATGAAGAAGGTCTGGGCATTGGCTAATCTTTCCAAACTGTCTGGTGAGTAGAAGACTAGCATTCTGTTTTCTGAATTCTGGCCGTTGTCGTATTGCAGGAACTGTTGGTTGTTGGTAGTTGTTGTGTACTCTTCAGGCAATCTGACATCTGCATAGGTGGCTGGGACTGGAGGAGTTGGACGCTGGTATCGAATTGTGCGTTTGCAGTTTTTTCCTTTGCTTTTTTCCTACATTCACATAAATACCTATATACAACAGATAAATTATTTATTTCCGGGGAAATATTATCGGCGACAACACAGAATTTGGGTATTTGTTTCTTTTGTACAGAAAATAGCAATATAAGATGAAGAATAATTCGTAGTTACTTTTGACTACCGATAAATCGGTTCCTGACATGAGGACGCAGAAAGTAACAACAGAATCATTGTCGTTTACTCTTTAAAAGGTCTAAAAGTTTTTCTTTGTTTTTTAATCTCGTTTTAACGCCTATTTTTTTCAATTCGTCTCTAATCTCGGTTACGGAAAGGTCGTCGATAGAACAAGGGACCGGGTCATTTTCAGAATATTTGTCAGCTACGAGTGACATTTCCTCAGAAATTTTAGCCTTTTTAGCGGCTCTTTGCTTAAAAATTATATAACTCCAATATTCGTTCGTACTTTTGGTGTAGTTTCGCTTATCACGCTCGCAGTTCTCTGATGTCAAATGTTCTATCCTTTTTCGAACTTGTAAGGCATCAACCGTTGCGTCCCATTTGTTTGTTTTTGAATGATGATTTTTTTTTATATCATCATTGATCTTTTCTACGCCCTGCCCACTGAAGCGTAAAAGTTTTCCATACTTTTTAGTGAAAAACGGAACATGGTATACAAAACAATGCATATAAGGAGTAACGCTATCGAAACTTTTTCTCTCCAATGATCCTAAAGCAAGAGAGTCATTTGCCCACCCTTTACAATTTTCAAAAATATCTTCAATGTTAGAGAACTCGTGTATTTCTAACGTCACGAAACTATATATATTCAAAAATGAACTCCAAATTTTGACAGTATGATCATGATAATAATTTTGGATCAAAAAGCATAATTTTGAAGGAAGATTTTCCAAAAGCTTTTAATAGTCAGACCCCGTCAATGACGACCAATCCAATTCACCTTGAGTACCCTTTTTTGTCCAAATGTAAAACGAAACACCGCATCCTCTTATTTTATCAGTAAGCTGTCCTAAGAAATCTGACTTCTCACCATGGACGCATTTTTGTCATCGAGCGTTTTTGTGTCTAATATGACGTTCCTTAACAGTTTATCACATATCCGAAGAAGAAGATGAAGTTCATCAATGATTATGTGTTCAGGTTCAATACTAACAAGAGGTTGAGCACGAACACCAAAGTAATTCTTTACGACATCTTCAGATTCTGTGATGTCCTCTGCATACCACGAGTATGGTAAAAATCCAATGGTTTTGTCATGTCGTCCCTCTGGTTTTTATGGACCCTACACCATGGACAGGAATAATTACATAGAGATCCACCCAACCCAAGCACAAGTTGCAAAAATTTCATATCACCACCCATCAAAATATCTAAATCAAAATGTTTCCCCTCAACTTCAATACTTGCTTTTTCGTATAATGTGTTTATTTTCTGAAAAATTGGTTTGCAATCAAGTTTTAAATGATCATAATCTTCTTTGCAGTTTACAATGCAAAAACATTTTGATCTTTTGATGATAATGTCAAATCATCGGTAATTACAGAAAAGGACAACACGACAAAGTTTGAAATTCTACTAACTTTTGACCCGTCCCCCGAAATTTTAATTTTTATCTTGCCTGTTTCAGGATTTACATGATACTTGAGGTACCGGATAATTTCGCTTTCTAGACTAACATATGCGTCAGGGATACTTCCCGGAATTGTTTCAAAATGATATAAACTGTTGATATCTTCCCGGCATTGGGAAACCAGATATTTTTGTGGTAGCCCTATAAGCGCTTTCGCTAACATTAAATTTTTCTAAAATAAATAAAAAATCTTAAATTTTTTGTCTTTCTTCTTAAGGCAAATCTTGGTATGAAGATTTGCCGGACGACGGGGTGAAACCTACTTTAACAGTCTGCCCATCAAATGTACTTTATGATGATGATGGCTGGTTAAATTGTTTGTCAAGTATTATATCTGTCAGTTGTAATATACAGGATGTAACCAATTACTGATTATACAGGAAGAGCACCTCTTGTGAAGCCATCTATCTTGAGAAGCCATTCAATGAAAATAACAACCTGACCATATTGTTACATAATAAGATAAGAATTAGATAAGAAATTAAAATTTATAGAAGGCAAGTATGTTTTTAGTGAAAATCAATTATCACTTTAAGTCACATTTCATTTATTTAGGGTCAGTTCTCAATTAAAAAGACAAAAATAGTTTAAAATCTGTCTAATAAGTATTCACCTAAATAACGATATTGTGATTGGTATTTCTTAATAAATTGTATTAAAAATCATTTTAATTTATGAATTAATCAACTTTCTGTTTGCATATTTATTTTCAATAAAATTTCTTTATTATTTCATCCCATTTTCCTTAATTTAATGTAATATTACACCAGTTTTGGGTGAAGAAAATGTTTCCCTGAAAATTCAATTTGGAATACGGCGGTTCCTATACTAAGCTATTCATGTATGTTGCAAGTCGAAATATGTTCCCAACAACTAGAAATCTGCAAATCCGTCTGCATGTTTGTCGTCCTCGCCATTGTTGTGGAGACTGATTAACTTTCGGTTGTTTTGTTCCGATGATTGCCGATCATGACCTCGTGAAGAACAGTTTTGGTCCGATGATTGCCGATCATGACCTCGTGAAGAAAAGATAAACAATCATGGATGATGAGGTAAGCACGCACACATTCCTGACAATGATTATTGAGGAATCTGTCTGTTTCATGTCGTGTCAACCAATTTTTTTTTTTGCAATTATTCTTATGTGGTAGACACGGAATATATATTTTTGTCAGCCAAATTTCTGCAAGAATTAATGACAATCGAGAAATAACAAAGGTCTCAATTAATACCATCACACACTTTTACCCAAAGAAAATCAATGACATATACATGTACTCATACCAATAACAGCATGAATTATGTAAACGACTGACAATACCATACCAAACAGAAGAAGCTACTCCCTCGTCTATCCAAAGAGTCCGAGTTCATTTGCAGTAAAATAAACCCAATGTTTGCGAAAACATATCTATCATAAACAAATAGAGTTATACAATAGGTTATGCAATAATTGAAAGTTGAATAAATGACAATGGTCTGCAAAGGTGGGGAATAAAACCGCCACCTACAAATACAACTATATTTACATGTACATATAAATTTAACATACAACAAAAATTTGGGTGGAAGTGGGTGGGTATTTAAAATCTCCAACTTAATGTTTTATATTAAAATATAAAATGGCGTCTATCAGCATCCAAAATGCAATTGAAAAGTGACCCAGTAATCACACATGCGGCTAATTAGTACGCGCTTGACCGGGATTGGTCAATACAATAATTATTGACCAATCACAATTATTATTGACCTTGATCACGCGATCAGCATGCCGTCCTTGACAGCATGATCAACATCATTATGTACTGGGAATTAATCTATAATTAATGAAGAAAAAATTCACAAATTTGCTACCAAAAATATTTTTATCTACAATAAAATAACTTTTTTGTCAGCCAAATTTCTGCAAGAATTAATGACAATCGAGAAATAACAAAGGTCTCAATTAATACCATCACACACTTTTACCCAAAGAAAATCAATGACATATACATGTACTCATACCAATAACAGCATGAATTATGTAAACGACTGACAATACCATACCAAACAGAAGAAGCTACTCCCTCGTCTATCCAAGGAGTCCGAGTTCATTTGCAGTAAAATAAACCCAATGTTTGCGAAAAAGATCATTTAATCAACAAAAACATATCTATCATAAACAAATAGAGTTATACAATAGGTTATGCAATAATTGAAAGTTGAATAAATGACAATGGTCTGCAAAGGTGGGGAATAAAACGGCAAAAAATCACCATGATTATCATGGGGATCCCCCAGCATCCAAAATGCAATTGAAAAGTGACCCAGTAATCACACATGCGGCTAATTAGTACGCGCTTGACCGGGATTGGTCAATACAATAATTATTGACCCTGATCACGCGATCAGCATGCCGTCCTTGACAGCATGATCAACAGCATTATGTACTGGAAATTAATCTATAATTAATGAAGAAAAAATTCACAAATTTGCTACCAAAAATATTTTTATCTACAATAAAATAACTTTTTTTTCATCAACTGAACATTGCGCATGAGCGATAATCTCCCCGAAAGAGTTCAAATCTTGGGTCACGCGCATATCCTTTGCATTACTGTACGGGACAACATAATTATCTGCTGTCAAATATTTCGCGATTTGCTCTTAAGATCTGGTTTTGAGCGGATTTTTAATGTTATGCAGTTGATTTTAGTTAAAATTAAGTGACATATTAAGTGAAAATATTTAATCCAAAAATTCCACGATATTTGACTTTCATATTACTTTAACTTCTGCATATCCATATTTATACAATATTATCAGCCGCAAGTGATAAAGTTTACTAGTTGCTTTCCCATGGTCGGTGGTTCTCTCCGGGTACTCCGACTTTCTCCACCACTAAAACTGGTCGCCATGATATAGCTGAAATATTGTTGAAAGTGGCGTTAAACACCAAAAATCAAATCAAATCATATGTTAACAGCAAGTTACATGGGTCGACCCTATATATACTATTATTATCCACAATAAATTCAGGAAAAAGAGATGAAAGAATAAAGAAATTTTATTGAAAATAAATAAGTACTCAGAAAGGAGGTGGTAATTCCGTGCCATGAGTGCCTTTGATAACAATAATTTAAAAAAGTAACTTTTATTGTCCCACATACATGTTAAATGTGTATTGTGGCATTTTATTGTTATAACATTATTTAACCCAAAATATTAATTGTGACTTTTTGTCCTATAAAATTGTGACTTTATGTCCTGTAACTTTCTGTCCGTTTACCAAAATTAATACTATTGCCTGTATGGTACTTTACTTATTTGTGTACTGACTACTATTATTAAGGGAAGCCTTTTTTGTAATATATTTCTGAAGATAATATAAGGACAAATTGAGTAACAATTTCTCATTTTATACTTTAGGTATATTCACCAGAGAAAGCTACAGCCCAGAGCAATCTACAAACATCATCCTCAAAGCTGATGTCACACCATCCTTGAGAGTGTTGTTAAAAGTTGTTTTTATTATTATTTCACTTATCCAGTGATTTAAGAGTATTGTATTGTGAGCTTTTTATATTATTGATATGATGTAAATATATGATGTGCTCAGAAATAAACTTTCAGTGAAGAAAAACTGTATCTTTATTTTGTACTTAAAATCAATGACTTGCAATTTTAACATTCCTACCTTTTTCTTCGGCCTTTTAATAATTGATTTAAAGCAATATATAAAAGAGATAATTGGATTGTGAGAATTGGCGTTTAATAGTACGCGTGTATAACTTCGGCTTTTCTTTAAAGTTGATATACATTAAATTATTATATTGGTTTATTCTAAAATTTCTCATTAACGTTGTTTATACAAACTTTTCATAAATTTAGCTCCAAAACACTTTTTCATAAATCTTAATATTATTAATATATCTGATTTAAGCCACGGAAAAAGAAATAATATACAAGACAAAACGAAACAATAATTTATTTGATTAAATATTATAATATAATACTGACATGACTGTCGAAACCAAATTAAGGATTTTAATTAATGTTACTTTATTACATATATATGAATAATCACCCAATTGTTTTCTTCATGTCTTTGAATATTATTTTATCAATACGAATGTACATAGGCTAATTTTCGATGCTATCCGCCGTGTGGTACGGACTTAGATTTTTTTCTGTTATATTGACTTAGACGCCATAACCTGATTTTTGGAGCAAAATGGAACAGATTATAAATTTTTTCAGAAATATGAAAAATACATCACTAGACAGATTGTTTTGTATACAATATGAATATATGCGGATTGAAATTTACAAGTTAAGTTTAAAAAAAGAAATTTTAACGTGTAAATGCGTTTTCAGCTAGTTTAAGTTTTTTCACCGATCTATATAGTTTTCAAATATATGCGGATTGAAAATACAGCTTTAATTACTTAATTACAGCGAACGATTATTTAATATTTCATTATATAATCTATTCTATTTGTATCGAGTGTGATAATGGTATCAATTAACGCATGCGCAGTATCGGTGCTGATAATAGTTGCGTATGGTTATTTGGCAATAAATGTAAAAAAAATGATTTTCGTGACAGGAAGAATGCCAATTACTGTCAAAAAAGTTCTTTTTATAAGAAAAGGCATACAACATAATAAAGATAACATGATACAATATTGACCCCAATAAGTACGTAAATCTTTAGAAACAACGTGTACATACGACCTCTAATAAAGAAGTGCCAACAATAAGTAGTTAGATCTGTGGTTGGATACGTCACTTGACTATCATTAAGGCAATATAGTGCTTCGGCACCCATGTGTTATTTTCTTAAAATGGCAGACGACACGAGGGGGCTTACAAGATGTCTCACATTCATTAAGGAGAATATATCACAAGTGGAGAAAATTTTAGATATTCTTATTGAAGATGGCATCATTGGTTTAGACGAACGTTCTCAAATTCTGACAAAACTTCCGTTAGAGAACCAAATACATGCTATAATCGAAACAGTAATCAGAAAACAGGCGCACCAGTCTTTCATGGTAGCTTTGAAAAAAACTGGAAATAGTCATGTTGCTGATAAGATTACGGAATGTACGATTCAGAAAGGTAATTATTTTATTTGATTCCTGCAATTGCCATTTGAATGGGATTCTGTGAAATTGTGAAATATATAGATATAGTCGAACAAATGTTAATTTATTATTTTTTGAAAACGGACCGCACTTACAATTTTCTGTGCACTTACAATTATTTGTGTAATAATGTTGATAGTATATAAAGATAGAAGCAGATTGAAATCCGGGGTCCTGGCTTGGTGCTTAGAAAATAAACGTTAGAGAAAATCGAGAGACGTTGGCAACATTGGACACAAAAGCCACAGGACAAAGACAAACAAAACAAAAATAAAACACAATACAGAAAACTAAACGAGAAACACGAACCCTCCCAAAAACCAGGGGTGAAACCAGATGAGCAACACGAACCCTACCAAAAACCAGGGGCTAACCCAGATGAGCAACACGAACCCTACCAAAAACCAGGGGTGAACCCTGATGCTATTTTGTACTGCCTGTATTACGTCTGCGTGATTGCCATAATTTCATATATAAGTATCCTCCGCCCAGTAGTTAGTGCTTCGAGATTCGGCACTAACATGGTTCAGTAGATATAATTTTATCGATATTTACAGTTCCTAAGTCATGTTATTCTTATTTAAGCTAAGGTTCTCCTCCCTCAGTCATATGTGACCTTAGCAGATTTTTTATATGCTGTTTATGTCCTTTGGTTTTCTTACTCCCAAATATCTTAAGATCTGTAGTAGTGAGGAAACCAGAGCTTTTGGCGACCGGAAGTGCTATGCTATTACTATAGGAATTTGTTAACCCCCTTTATAATTATACAAATTGAAATCCAATAATGGGATTACGACCTCTATTGTTTTTTATTGAAATATGTGTAATAAAGATATACAAAAGGGGGTCGATTTTGTACATCATGTCTATATTTAAATCATCTAGGGTTCACCTGAGTTGATTGTGTATTGATTAAAGTCCCACGTCTTCGTACTTGAATTATCGTCTGCTTATAAAACCATATGCGTTGAGGTGATATTTATATGTTGTTTGTGCCAAGGTAATATTGTATTGGAAAATCTGTTCAATAAAATGTTGTTTGTTAAGGTATTATTGTTTGTATATGGTATCTTTCTTTGATCTCCATATGAATATACGACAAGGATATGATATATACAATATTTAATTTTTTTTCAATTAAGAGTAATCCACACTTGTAGTAAATACAATAATGTTTTCTTTCATGTTTCAACCATACCATCTTCCACACATTTATCATACTTTTCATCAAACATTGGTTTAGCTGCATCGATGGTATCATACAACAGTTTTTTATAACCTTTATTTTCATCTACAGTCTCTTCACCGTCGTCATCGTCGCTGTTTTCGATTTCACTTTCATATTCTATCCACTTCGACCTTTTAACACCGCCATCTTCATGATCATCCGTTTCATCCCGTTTTCTCTTCAATGTTTCATTTTCTGGACACCAACTTTGTATGTGTCTTTGTACATCATGCATGCCGTCTAACACGACACCGCAGTCATCACAGGAAGGCATATTTATATACGTCTGTTGAGCTGAATTGTCCTCTCCGTTATAATATACTTTGTCTACGACATCAGGCTTTATAACAGCGCCTTGAGAAATGACGCCATATGGTTTGCTAACGGCATCATAAAATTTATCCATGAGATAGCTTGATTTTCCAGGAAACATCTGTCTTGCTAATGTCATTATCTGTTGTTGATCTATAGGGTTGTTAAATAAAATCATGTACTGGCAGTTACAGCGTTGTGTTGGGTCTTTACTGAAATAAAGATTTTGTTTGGTGGCAATTACTGACAGATTCCTATGGTGAATACCCTACCGTCTTTGGACGAAGAAGCCATTACATCATCAAGAACGATCAAGTTTCTAGTAGCTGTTCTTGTCTATGTCGACTGGTAAAACTTGTATGAATTCAACAGGTGGCTATACTGTTCGTTTTATGTCATCATATAGTGGTTGCCACCTTCTGTATATCCATATAATTCTTTGTGGACATGGTTTAATGTGGTGCTCTTGTAGTATTCTTTTCACTAAGAATGTCTTTCCACAGGACGTAGGTCCACTGAAAATCCCGGTGAAAGGGTGTTCAAATACGAAATGGTCTTCGATAGATGTTGTTTCTTTGGCCTGCGGCGGCGGCGGTGGCGGCGTTATCACCTGTGGCAGAGGTGGTAGTACCTCATTCCGCGGCGGCAGCGGTGGTATGGTTAATGTTGGAGGTGCATTCTGCTGCTTTGTCAGTTTTAATCCATGTTTGTTTCTCCTGTGTCTCAACATCACGTCTTTCCTACTAAATTCCTTGTGGCAATCTGAACAGTTTGTATCCATCCTCCCACGTGTAAGGTTGTTGTCAAACTGTATAAAAATCGAAAAAAAATATCTTATTTTGCTTTGCAAAGTATTATGGGTAAAAATAATGTATAGAATATCTTAAGGGATGGACAATTGATTTTATACATTATTGTTACCCATAATACTTTGCAAAGCAATATAAGAGGTTTTTTTTCGATTTTTATACAGAAAATCAAGCTATCTCATGGATAAATTATGATGCCGATAGCAAACCATATGGATACCTACTGTTGAATTTGAAACCAACAACACCAGATAATATGAGACTTCTTTCAAATGTCATAAGAATAAATAGGATATATGATGTCATTTCTCAAGGCGCGGTTATAAAGCCCGGTGTCGTAGACAAAGTATATCATAACGGAGAGGACTATTCAGCTGAACGGACGTATATAAATATGCCTTCTTGTGATGGCTGCGGTGTCGTGTTAGACGGCATGTACGATTTACAAAGACACATAAAAAGTTGGTGTCCAGAAAATAAAAATTGAATAGAAAACGGGATGAAATGGTGTTAAAAGGTCGGAGTGGTTAGAATATGAAAGTGAAATCGAAAACAGCGACGATGACGACGGTGAAGAGACTGTAGATGAAAATGAAGGTTATTAAAAACTGTTGTATGATGCCATCGATGCAACTAAACCCATGTTTGATGAACAGTATGATAAATGTGTGGAAGATGGAATGGATGAAAACGAAGCTTGTCAACAAAGTAACGACGAAATAACACGTTTCATTCAAAAGGAGTTTTACAAACGTTACACAACCTATTTAAAACTGGCGATTTACCTTGAAAACAGTGACGTACACGAACAAATCGTTCACAATATACAATCATTGATTGATGAAGACGTCAACCAAGATACAGCCATTAAACATGTTCTGAAGAAACGTAGTGCATATTTTGAAGATTTGTTTAATGACGATTACTTTGAAATTAATAATAAAAGCGAAGAGACAAATGTCGAGTGGTAGACGGCTCTCATGTTTTTTTTATTCTTTCTTAAATATTTAGATGTATAAATGGTTAAGGTTGTGATTATGCTGTAAAGGCATGCGTGAGGATGGCTCTCCGACCCACATCTGTATATATTAACGGAGATATTAAATTATTATATATATTTCATTTCTCATTATTTTTATATTATAACATTTCATTTCTCATTATATACTATTCAATAATAATATAAGTAATTGTATGACTTCGTTCAAAACTATTATCTCTCGCAGATTGTTTACATTTTTCACCTGGATAGTTGAAACATGAATGAAAACATATTGTATTTACTACAAGTGTGGATTACTCTTTATTGAAAAAAAAAATATTGTATATATCATATTCTTGTCGTATATTCATATGGAGATCAAAGAAGTAGTGGAGAATACACTCCAACTGAAGATTCTTAAAAATAATCAACGAGACCCGTAAGGGTCGAGTTGATCATTTTTAAGAATCTGCAAGTTGGAGTGTATTCTCTCACATAATACATTTCTATCTGCAACAGTGTTTTCATTTGATATTTTTACCTTTTTAATGTTCAGAAAGCTAAATAAGCCACAATTAACAAAAAATAAACAAAAACATTTGTTCGGCATCCGTGCTTTCGATTCTCGTTTATATTTAGATATTTCAAGGTTTTTCAAGTGAATATAATCATTTATATTTAGATATTTCAAGGTCTTTCAATTGTCCCAGATGTTCACCTGTGGTCTGTCTGATTTGTTAAGTTGCGGTCGGTTCGTTGGTTGATTTTGTATTGCGAGAATACTCGTCAGTTCTGAACATAAATTATGTCAGAACTCAAATACTTGTATGTGTCTTGTATATATTTATCAAATGCTTTTTTTAAGCAAATTGTTGATATTTTTTTTAACAAAGCTTACTATAAAGAGTTATATATACTAATAATAGAATTTATTAATGTGGTCAACTTAGCTGAGTGGTAAGATGGAAGTTTTGACTTTAACGAGCCCAGCAGTGGTTCGAGACACGAAAGTCACAAAATAAGTAAAACACGTTTTTAAGACTAAAATAGGTAGTGGAGAATACACTCCAACTGTAGATTCTTAAAAATAATCAACGAGACCCGTCATGGTCGAGTTGATTATTTTTAAGAATCTACAAGTTGGAGTGTATTCTCTCACATAATACATTTCTATCTGCAACAGTCTTTTCATTTTATATTTTTACCTTTTTAATGTTCAGAAAGCTAAATAAGCCACAATTAACAAAAAATAAACAACACAATTTTATCGGTATCCGTGCTTTCGATTCTCGTTTATATTTAGAAATTTCAAGGTCTTTCAAGTGAATAGAATCGTTTATATTTAGATATTTCAAGGTCTTTCAAGTGTCCCAAATATTCACCTGTGGTCTGTCTGATTTGTTAAGTTGCGGTCGGTTCGTTGGTTGTTCTTGTATTGCGATAATACTCGTCAGTTCTGAACATAAATGGTGTCAGAACTCAAATATCTTGTATCGTGTCTTGTATATATTGATAAATTGCTTTTTTTAAGTAAATTGTTGATACTTTTTTACAAAGCTTACTATCAAGAGTTATATATACTAATTATAGAATTGATTAATGTGGTCAACTTAGCCGAGTGATAAGATGGCAGTTTTGAAAGTCAAAGTAGACTTTAAAAAGCCCAGCAGTGGTTCGAGACACGAAAGTCCCAAAATAAGTAAAACACGTTTTTAAGCCTAAAATAGTAAAAGGTTAAAGTTCATATATTCAAGAACAAAAGAATGAACTGTAGATTCTTAAAAATAATCCACTGTTCGAACAATAGTGTGACGTCAGAGAAATGTAGTAAGTAGTGGAGAATACACTCCAACTGTAGATTCTTAAAAATAATCAACGAGACCCGTTAGGGTCGAGTTGATTATTTTTAAGAATCTACAAGTTGGAGTGTATTCTCTCACATAATACATTTCTATCTGCAACAGTGTTTTCATTTTATATTTTTACCTTTTGAATGTTCAGAAAGCTAAATGAGCCACAATTAACAAAAAATAAACAACATGATTTTTTCGGCATCCGTGCTTTCGATTCTCGTTTATATTTAGAAATTTCAAGGTCTTTCAAGTGAATAGAATCGTTTATATTTAGATATTTCAAGGTCTTTCAAGTGTCCCAAATATTCACCTGTGGTCTGTCTGATTTGTTAAGTTGCGGTCGGTTCGTTTGTTGTTCTTGTATTGCGATAATACTCGTCAGTTCTGAACATAAATTGTGTCAGAACTCAAATATCTTGTATCGTGTCTTGTATATATTGATCAATTGCTTTTTTTAAGCAAATAGTTTATATTTTTTTAACAAAGCTTACTATCAAGAGTTAAATATACTAATTATAGAATTTATTAATATGGTGAACTTAGCCGAGTGGTAAGATGGAAGTTTTGAAAGTCAAAGTAGATTTTAAAAAGCCCGGCAGTGGTTCGAGACAAGAAAGTCCCAAAATAAGTAAAACACGGTTTTAAGCCTAAAATGGTAAAAGGTTAAAGTTCATATATTCAAGAACAAAAGAATCAACTGTAGATTCTTAAAAATAATCCACTGTTCGAACAATAGTGTGACGTCAGAGAAAGGTATTATAGATACCTTATACAAACAATAATACCTTGGCGCACACAACATAAAAACATCAGTCACACCTCAACGCATATGGTTTTTCAAGCAGACGATAAGTAATAGTTACCGACTGAGATCGAGGTGTTCAAGCTAGATGAACACCTGAGCCCGTGCAAATTGTGCGCCTAGACCACGTAGCGGTCGAGGTGCTCAAAGCACGGACGAGGGTGTTTATCTAGCTTGAACCCGAAATCGAAGTCGGTAAGTGACTTACACTCTAGTGATATTGTTTATTAAAATATATAATATTCGTAATAGTCGTAAGTACACGTACATTTATATTGTAGTATTTGAGAGAGAAAAACATTTCACTAACAGGTGGATATCTTGCATAGTACATTTTGTATTCTGGAATAAACTATTGTTTTAAATCTATAACGGTAGTGTTGTTACATAAACATTTAAAATGCAATTCAACCCCCCCCCCCCCGGGCCACATAAAAAAACACAGTCATACCAACATAACATTGTTCTCTCATTTTAGCTATCTACCGGTTTGTATTGGAAATGTAGTAGTACAAGTCCGCAACTTGCACGATGACTGCACTTTAACCTCAGTAAGTACGATTCCTGTGTAAATTAAATTTGTTTTAAATTTGAAGAAAAGACGAATTATTCATATTCGCAAATCATTTTTGGATGAAGACGGTGGTTGACACTATATTTTAAAAGGTTTGAATTAACATTAAGGGGGGGTTGTGTGTAAGATATATAGAATCTAACACCGGCAAAAGTGCAAGACAGGGAAATCTCCGACACCCGAGGGTAAGATTACAATCGTTCGCTGACGAGGCTCGCCGAGTCAGCGAACGATTGAAATCTTACCCGAGGGTGTCGGAGATTTCCCTGTCTTGCACGTTTTGCCGGTGTTTGATTTTATTTCTCACTTTTATCAGCTGTTACCTAATTGTTTTGTTTACATTCCCGATCGAGCGTTTTCCCGCAAATTTTGTTTCCATTGCTGAAGTAAATATTCAATTTATTCATATGCATCCGTGTCTTGGCAGTATTTTAAATGTATTTCATAATAAAATACAATGTATTTAATAAATATATGATAAATGTAACTCAACACTACACCTGTGGCTGTGAAAAAATATTTGAATTTGGTCAAAGGGAGGTACGTTAGTTACTAACAAGGGAGAGCACTCTATTATTTACTCAAAGTAAACAAACATTGACTTGAAAGTCATACACCGTGAAACATGAAAGTTGCACGATAGTTAAATTATTAGCTAGCAGAATAGTATACATACATTAATTTAAAAATACTTATGTAATAGAATCGTGGTTTTATTGGTGAAGCATGGAGAACTGGGGGCAGTTGACATAAACTGTACAGCATGTATTTGCCGGTAAAACGCACGTGATTGTTTTGTCTTGCACTAGTGCAAGATAAGACAATCTCACATCGGTAAAAATAGAAACTGGTCTGTCTCAAAAGTGAGAAAACATGATCTCATTTTGTGGTTTATATTTTCATAATTTTACTCTTTGTCATTTTTACGCACTTGTTATATTATTTATTGGTATGCATTGTATAACTTTTGGAAATATTTATTTGTCAAAAGAGCCACACGTGTGTTAGGCCCATACCACATAGTGACGTCACTTGAACACATCGGCACTGTGCCATGTGTTCAATCTTCGCCTAAGACACGTGCAAATTCTTTTGACAAATAGGTATTTCCAAAATTTGAATACCTATTGATAACAATAGAACTAGTGTGTAATTCAAGTACGAACACGTGGGACTTTAATCAATACACAATCAACTCAGGTGAACCCTAGGTGATTTAAATATAGACATGATGTACAAAATCGACCCCCTTTTTTATATCTTGATTACACATATCTCAATAAAAACAATAGAGGTCGTAATCCCATTATTGGATTTCAATTTGTCTAATTATAAAGACTGTGCATTCTCTATTGTCTAACCATAGATGTAGGGTTTCCAACCAGAAGGGGGTTAACAAATTCCTATCGTAATAGCATAGCACTTCCGGTCGCCAAAAGCCCTGGTTACCTCATTACTATCTACTGAAGATTATTCCAGAAACGCATCGCTCGCACTAAATTTGATATCTATGTTTTTATTTTTTTATATAAAGCAATAGAAAAAATTAAACAGATTCGGCTTACCCCGTCCTACATTTGAAATGTGGAAATACTAAACAATATTAATCAATGGTTAATATATATTCTAGAGTCTAGAGAATTTAAGAAAACTTTATTTTTCTTCAACTATGATAGGGAATTCGTAAATTATGTGCATTTTATTACATACATTTCTATCGGCATTAGTTGAGATCCAAGACTTGGAAGAGAACTGGGTAAAACTCGGTGGCACTCTTTCAGGCGTTTGGGGCATTTTTCCAGCGCTGTTTTTTGCAAGGTCCGGTGACATTTAGTTTCCAAGTCTGGAATATTTGCATATAAGGCCGTCCAATCCAAACACTTGTCAAATCGGAACAAATGAGATGGTTATACGAAACGTTTAAAGATATTCAAAGGTTAAATCGAAGTACAGGCAATACATTGACCAAAAGAAAAAGAACAAAGACAAACAATAATCTACAAAACACTACACAGAAAACTAAAGATTGAGAAACATGAACTCCACAAAACCAAGTGAACTCGTGTGTTTCGGATGGGCAAGCAGATCCTGCTCTACTAGTGGCACACACCCTATGCGTGTTCTGTTAGCATGAGTTTTCCTGTGATTCTAACTTGGACATGTATGGCCTTTGCTTGGTTTGGTTGTAGGTTTTCACAATTGAGTTGTCATTGTTCTTAATATTTGGTTTTTAAATTCGTTTCTTCAACTGTTTGGTGTAGCACCACAACAGAAAATAAAATATAGAACATTTATGTGTACTATATTTCTATATTTGATAACAACGTCGAGGTCTAATTTTATGCATACGATCCGTTTCTGTGTTTTGTGAATCGTTGTTTGCCCTTTTGTCCTTTTTCTTTTGGCCATTATTTGTCCTTCTTTACGGATTTTGATTGCCCCTTATTGCCCCTTATTCTTTTAAATAAATGTTTTTTTTTATGTAAATTTCAAAAATAATTAAAAAAAATGCATAATTATCAGGTGTTACTGAATGTAAGTGTTTATCTCGTGTTTAATAATTTCCAGATCACCGCTTTGACAATTTATTAATAATCACAAGTGAAGCAATCTAACAAAAATTATCTGTTCGCATATTTACACACAGTCATATTCTAGCACCACCTTCAATTTGATCAAATATTATTGTTAGCTTGTTTTTTTTTTTTTTCTTTTTTTTTTTCTTTGTCTTGTTCTGTTTTATTATGTTTTGTTTTATTTTTGCCTTATGCTTTGTTTTTGTAGAAGAGAAGAACATAAACAGAGACAATACTTATACAATCCAATTAACGGTAATTAACGTAGTTCTGATTTCAATCAACCTTGAAATATCATGTCATTTAATTTTGATAAATCATAGTGTGCCATTGGGTGTGATGCTGCAATATTAGTTATATGTGCAGAAACAAAGTACAGTCGGACCTCGTTGTCTCGATATCGAATTATGCAGGCTAAATTGATACGGCGGGTGCCACTGGTGGAGCAGGAACTGCTTACCCTTCCGGATCACCTGAGTTTATCCCCGATTTTATTGGGATTTGTGTTACTCGATCTTCAGTTTTATGTGTATGTTTTGTAGATCGCTGTTTGTCCTTTTGTCCTTTTTCTTTTTGCCATTGTGTTGTCTGTCCTTCTTCGATTTACGGATTACGATTAACCCCCAGGCTGATAACCCATATCAGAGATGTCTCGTGCAAAAAAACCATAATAGTGCGTCACGTGCAAGTAACTTCCGGTATTTTCGGTGACGTCTGTTTATACACTTTACCCGACACCCAACGATGAGTGGGAGATATGGGTCTCATCACTGTTCACGAAAAGTACTGTTTACTAATCACATTTCACGGGAAGTACATTATGATGATCACACTTCTTGAAGAATATGAAACGGAACGTAAATCGTTAAAAGTACATTTTTATCCTTGTTACTTCTCTACTAATCATGTCAACAAGAATCGGCGGAAGTGACCAGTGTGACAGTAAGGATGTCTGTAATATTAACAAATCGAGTTGAGAGGGGAAATTATCGTCAAGAAGACCACATTAAATAAAAATCACAGAAACATTAGATGATAGATGATTATATCACGGAGAACGTAAAATGATATTGAATGAAAACTATTCACGGGCAATTCCCTCTTCATAATTCACGATAAAAAAAAAACGACACTAAAGAATCACATCTATACTTTCTATGTTTCAAAATACCTTCATATGAAATGTTGCCATTAATATTTATGGGGGTAGAGATGCTCTTGTTTGAGAATAGTGTTCTGAAAATGTATCTGTTGAATACACTTAAACTTCCATATAAATTCATTTAATTATATCATTTTGTTATTTGTTTCATAGAACAATTTGTCGAAAAGTATATGATAAAAAGATTAATACATGACCTTTTCCATATCATCCCGGCTATCATCCCTCGACCCATATCAGCCCTTGACTATGTCTCGGGCTGATATGGGGGTTTCGGGATGATATCCGGGCTGATATGGAAAATGTCATGTATTAATCTCTATGTATATTATGGTACATTTCTTACGTCCCAGAAAATACTAGCATTTGAAATGATATTTTCAATTTAATCAAATATTTTACTTTTAAAGGACGAAGACGAAAACGTGGGGAAATCAGAAAAAGATCAATACTTAAAGGAGAAAACTGTGGAAGAATTGAAGATAGAAAATAATAGATTGAAAAGCACACAATCCTTTGTCAGGGATCAGCTAAATGGAAAAAGCAAGAAAATACAGGAACTAAAACTGGAAAATGATAACTACAAAAGGCAAAATACGGCCTTAAAGGATGAGCTTAAAGCGTCCAATGGGTTACAGGTTCGACTGCAGGATACCGAAAAAGAAAAATCTAATAATATGATCGAAATGGCACTTTCTGAGAGAAGTAAAGAAATTGATGTCTTACAGAGGAAATGTGAAGATCTGACAATTAAGAACGAGGAACAATCTGAGCAGATTGTTGATTTCAATTTACAAATGAAAGTTCTGAAAACGGAACTTAAAAAGGCTAGTAAAGATCGACAAAGACTAGGAGAGAAAATGGAAGATATGTCAAATGATATGCATGACAAATTTAGTGACGTGATGACTGCTTTGGGTGAGTTAAAGGATATCAGGAAAGCAGAGTGTGAAGCTACCACTCCACGAAATGTAATCAGTTACAGTCCTCAACTTGGGAAAAGGGTACCCCCTTTGGCTCCAAAACGGAAGGCAACCATACGTTACGCGCGATGGTAATGACACTTGACGTTACACATAATTAACGTTTTTATTTTTTTTTTCTTCCTTATTTGTGTTTGCATAACTTGGGTTTGGTTAGGGTAGAGGTGGGGTGGGTGTGTATTGTTCTTCATTTCGGAATTTCACTTTTTGTTTTTATTGATTTTTATTTTATTTTCGCTTGCTTGTCTATATACGTGTTGTTGGTATTTTCCTTTACGGTGTTTATTTGTTTGTTTGTTTGTTTGTTTGTTTGTTTTGTTGTTTTATTTCCTTTTTATTCCCTTTTTATATTTATTTATTGTTTATGTTATGTGACTGTACTTTATCAATATTTGCTCTAAAATGAGATTATCATATTCTGTTTGTTTATTGATTGATTGTATACGTTGTATTCTTGAAAAATTATCGTAATATCGTATGTATAATCCAGTGAAATTATAATTAAAATACCTTGTAATTCAGTTCACATTTTTAATTTTCATATAAATCAATTATATTTCGCGAATTTTTTTTAGCTATTGTATAATTATAGTTTCTACAATGCACACATTCTTTTTTGCATAGCTTGTTCAAAATTCTAACATGGCGTGCTACTTTCGCTTTGAAAACAATAGCGGGCTCTAAATAGCACAGAACACCTTTAGCACATGCGCAGAAGGCATATCTAATGGACAGCGTATTTTTGCATATTTGTACTTTATGTATGTTAAATTAAAAGAATAAAAATAATAAATATACATTACAGATTATTTTTTGATCATTATCAATTTTTATAACGTTTCTATAGCGTTATATATTCTTGTAAATAATAGCGGAGTATCGGGTTATAGTGGCTCTCCTGTACGGAGGCGAAATAAGTACATGTATACGAGAGATGACAGATGTACAAAAATAACCTCTGTCTAGGTACGCTTGAATACATACAATTACCGTAAATACCCTGTTAGAATCGAAATAATTCTCGGATGTCGGGCTCTATGCTTATTTTAACATGGGTAGGCATTATATTTGTCAAGATTTAAAAATAATGACAAATATAATGCCTACCCATGTTAAAATAAGCATAGAGGCCGACATCCGAGAATTATTTCTTAAATGACACACACAAAAATTAAGGTCATGAATACATTTTAATTAGGGTTGCTGGAATAAGCGGAAACACATTATTTTTTTCAAGTTTGGTATATTCAGAAATTAATGCGTGCATTTATTATTGCGATTCCACAACCACCGAAAAAATGCGAGGTTTAATTATTGCGACGTGTCAAGATAAAGAAGAAAAAAATCGATGTAATTTTTTTTCTAAACGTTCGTTTTCGTATTTGTATGTCGTTAGTCCCCTTGCAAGCCACTGTCATGTTTACCTTTAAGTAGTGGAGAATACACTCCAACTGTAGATTCTTAAAAATAATCAACGAGACCCGTCAGGGTCGAGTTGATTATTTTTAAGAATCTACAAGTTGGAGTGTATTCTCTCACATAATACATTTCTATCTGCAACAGTGTTTTCATTTTATTTTTTATGTTTTTACCTTTTTAATGTGCAGAAAGCTAAATAAGCCACAATTAACAAAAAAATAAACAACAAAATTTTTCGGCATCCGAGCTTTCGATTCTCGTTTATATTTAGATATTTCAAGGTCTTTCAAGTGTCCCAAATGTTCACCTGTGGTCTGTCTGATTTGTTAAGTTGCGGTCTGTTCGTTGGTTGTTTTTGTATTGCGAGAATACTCATCAGTTCCTAACATAAATTATGTCAGAACTCAAATACTTGTATCGTGTCTTGTATATACTGATCAATTGCTTTTTTTAAGCAAATTGCTGATATTTTTTTAACAAAGGTTACTATCAAGAGTTAAATATACTAATAATAGAATTTATTAATGTGGTGAACTTAGCCGAGTGGTAAGATGGAAGTTTTGAAAGTCAAAGTAGTGGTTCGAGACACAAAAGTCCCAAAATAAGTAAAACACGTTTTTAAGCCTAAAACTGTAAAAGGTTAAAGTTCATATATTCAAGAACAAAAGAATGAACTGTAGATTCTTAATAATAATCCACTGTTCGAACAATAGTGTGACGTCAGAGAAATGTATTAATTAAAGTGAATACACATTTTCCTTTGTACACAAATTTTTCACGTGATTGAGAATCTAGAAAGCTTTCCACATGTTGTAAATGTATTATCGATCAAAGCGTGCTTGTGGGGATCTAGAAACGTTTGTAACAGGTGAACTTTAGTCACGTGCCGAGTCGACAGTAATTGAACATCCGAAGGCTTGGGGCTTGGCTTGGGTGATATAAAGGTTAATGAAATTTCAAAGAAAGATCAATTGAAGTGTACAAAATAAATAAGTAAACAAAACCGGCAGTTTAAAAGAATTATGGCTTGTATGAATCTTTTATCGGCACAAGCTCAGTTTTACAAACAACTTTTAGTCGGCTTTTTTTCGAAGTGCTATTTTAAAATAAAATATTGCTCAATTAACAATACGGTAATTAGAAATTTAAAAAATGCCATAAATAGATGAATTTTGGGGGGAGCAATCATTAACGTTTCAACATGTCTATGTGGAAGTTTGTCACTAAGAAACGCGCTCCAGATGATATTGTCTTACGTCTACCAGACCCTGCTAAAGCTACAAGCAAAGAAGCTGCTGATAAAATGAAAGCTGCTAATACCGAGATCGTCAACGCCCTTGCCACTGACAAAACAACCATGACCACCACACGTGGGGCTAAAAGAAAAGCCGCCAATAACCACTACACACCTGAGGTCCGTGCCATATTTTTATACCAGCTTTGTGAAATCGATAATCACTGACTTGTTATCTTTTTAATTTCTAATTCATGTAAATGTTTGTAAACTTTTGTGCTATGCTGTCAATGTAATAAAAATATTTTAAACATAACTTTGTTTCATTACATGATACCATACGACAAGGAATGTAAGGTAGTTGAAAATATTGTAGTTTCTCATCTGCATCTAGCCTCTTTAAAAATAAAATAAAATAAAATTCGGGCATTTATCAACACAGTTTTTATATAATTAGATCGATGAGAAACTAAAATATTTTTGATCTACCCTTACGACGAAAAAACATCGAATGAAACTGACAAGTCATTATTTTGAAAAACAGTGAAACACGGATGTTAAAATACACACTTTATTTTGTCCCTAGACATATTTACACAGGAAATTGTAATCAAAACAATCAATAAACATGTACACGCTTCGCCGCTTTCTAGGTGTCAGTAATCTATAGCATGCACCTGTCGATCTTACCTGTGTAAGAAAAGGGAGATAAATCAAACAGAAACTGGTCAACAGAATGAACATTAAAAATGCGAAGTTTTATTAATGCGATCGCCGACCAGTCGCATTTTTAGCATTAATAAAAACATCGCATTAATTTCTGAATTTACAGTATTTTTGTATTTTGTTTTCGCTCTTTTGTTTGTTGTTTTTCAAGTTTTGATATCGTTTGTTTGTTTTTTGTTTCGTTTTTTTGTTGTTGTTGTTTATTTGTTTTCACTTTAATAGAAAACTTTGAAAAATATAGCAAGATTGTATGTAGCACGACATCGATAAGATAAAACGTTTACTGGACAAATTGGTGGAACTTCTACAATTTTACGTAGAAATCGTAATTTTTATACGAAATCAAGTTTGTTAAGTTCATTCTCTTCCACTGAAAATGCACATTTTTGCTATTTGGATTTAGCACGAAAATTATGAGCGAAAAATGTAGTTTCGAATGTGTAAAGTTTTATTCTTCGTGATTTTTTTTACGTCAAGTTGCAACTGAACATTTTTGTTGACCTTACTCCTTTAGGAATATTTTTTAACTTTATTTAAAAAAATCATTTTTGAAATTTTTTTTTCGTTTTTTAAGATAATCACATTTGATATGTATACTTTTTTGTGAAAATTTTGTAAAACATAGCTGAAATAAAGCTTGTTTTTTGGCATGCAGATGTTTTTCCTTCAGCGTTACATTCTTTTCTTTCCATGAACTTACTGATTTTTTCCTTCAAGCATTGCTTTAAACAGAAATCGTTAAGGAGGTCATAGAGTACGCTGACTCTGCTTCCAATCCCACAAAAAAATGGTGCGAAAAACGTATTTTTAGATTTTTACTGAGAAAAATGTAAAAGACACGGATATTTTGTAACGCGTTACATGAGAAAATTGTGCGCTAACGACGTTTTCTTCCAATAAATTAGTTTTCAAAAGCAAAAATAAACCTAATCTAATATAATAAAACAATTATTCGTATGATTCCCTATACAAACATGTATCGGAAATCAAAATCCATCAATTTAAAAAAAAGTCTACATTCATTTTACTTATTTTATGTTCTATTTAGTCAAAGTATCACCAATAGCGCGCGTACAGCACAATTAACAGCACAGTTGTCCAGAATAAAAGGTTGATTTAACCATTTTCAAACCTATTATGACGTAATTTTGCTGACTGTTTCAATATACAGTATTCAAATTTAACCATACAATACGTTACTTCTAAAAAAATAATGCAACGTTATAATTTTTAGGAAGTTCTTTCAATTATGTTCAAATCAGTTACTTCGAATTTGGACAAGTGAATGTATGGTCCATTTGTCATTTGTAGAAGAAGTAATAACCTTTCATACCTCGGAACCGCATCGGTTGTGCAATTGTTATCGTACTCTCCTCGATTATGGTTGATCGTAGGTTCGAGCCCCTGTCTGGTCTAACCAAAGCCTATAAAATTGCATTTGTTGCTCATCCGCTATGCTTGCAGCATTAAGGAGGATGAACAAACACTGGTTGACTTGGAATCGGGATAGTGTGTCCGAGAAGAGCGACATGTCTTCCCTGTTGTGCAGTGAACTATCACTTTAAAAATCCAACTGCGCGCGCTGGTCTAGTTCAAAGCCGGCATCTTTATCATCTCATCGAATGTAACTTGTTTTCCCTATGATATTGCTGGAAGATAGCTAACTTAGTGTTAAGCAATACTCACTTACTTACTTATATACCTCGGATAAACCTGAGATAATACAAAGTAATATCGTTGATTCGTTCGATTTCCCAATTACAAGGTTTTACTGTAATACTTTTGTTTAGGTTAATATTTGTTCGTCCATTCTTTCCACTCTGATTTGCTTTATGGTATTTGAGTCCTGGTCATGCTCCAAAATACATGTACATAAGAGAGTTGTTTCCCTTTTTTTTTATTTGAGAAGATATATTTTCACGGTATATCTTTTAAGATATCGAAATATCTATAATAGGGTTTATCGCCTATATCGATAAACCAATTTAATTGATGGGAATTTTTATTTAATACATAATTATACTATTTCGCATTTATTTCGTTCCGATAGTCATTCACTAAAATATTAAGTGCTGTGTCGTCATTCCACTTCCTGTCAAATTTGCTACATGTGCTTTTCATGTCGATAGAATACCCGAGAAAAATTGAGAAGAAATTGAAGAGAAATAATTGCCATCCGAAGACATCGGAACAATGAAACCTCAGAAAAGGAGTCGTCAGGCCCCAAATAAGTATTTGCAGGCCACAGGATCGTCAAAAAGACCTAAAAAATCATCGAATGGGAGGAACAAGAACCCCCCCTCACGCATTGGAAATTCTACTGATTGTACACAGACAAATTGTGCCATTGCCTCAACATCAAGGGCTGGCGTACCTGTTATTGTCACTGAAGATGATGAATCTGCCCCAAGACGGCATATTTCCACACGACAACAAACTTTGACAACGGCAAACTTGACTGTTTCGCACGGCCCTGTTGTCAACATAGTTTCAGGAGCCACTCAGGACCAAAGTTCACCAGTCGATCAGCACCAACGTTCACAGGTCGATCAGCACCAACGTTCCTCACAAGTTGTTCCCAATCAACGACAAACAGGCAACATACAACGGCCCCCATCAACATTAAAGCAGGGAGTCCAGATGCCTGTGAACGAGTCCACAAACAATGACCTTTCTGTTGGAGCCCCGGCGGCCACCAGTAATAATTTAGGTATGCTTACTCAAACAGGAGAGATTGCAATAGAACAATCAAATGTAAATTTAAATTCACAGTTTTTAGGCCCACAACCACCTGATATGATGACAAGCATATTTGATCCCATTTCATCCAACATTCCACTTAAACTAAAAGAAAAAATATGGAATGGTGAATTTGTAGAATTAAATCTTATGTTGAAATCGAACCAAACTTTATTAAATGAGCTAAGCACAGTTGGCACTCTGGCCATAAAAGAGGGTATTTTATCAGTTGTTCACAAAAAAAGCTCACCCATTAGAAATATACATGTATGGACATCAGCCTTTATGGTTTATGCTAGTGTCATACTAGAAAAATGGCCAAAAAAGGGGCTTGAATTTTTAAAGTATATGCAAACAGTTAGAACTGCGGCATCTAGAGGATGTCCGGGTGGTTGGGTTTTGTATGACGAACAGTACCGTCTACGGAAGGCACGGTTTCCGGCATCCTCATGGGGTGTAGTTGATAGCGAGTTGTGGATGTTTTGTGTTAAGACCCCAAATAACGGCATTCAAGTAAACAATCATGTAAGCTCAAGCCCGTCACTTGTGCGTAACAATTTGAGTTGTAGCAGCAATTCTCAAAATCATGGGAACATAAACATGACGTCTACTCAAAAACAGAGAATTGCTTGTAAATTATATAACAGAGGGTTAGTTTGTATTTTTGGTAAAAACTGCAAGTTTTTACATAAATGTCAGAAGTGCAATGGTAACCATCCTGCTTCAATGTGCAAAGTATAACTTGAATTTGTTGCATATTCTTAAAATTAACTGATTTCTTGCAAAACGTTTTACTAAAAAAAAAACAAAAAAAAAAAACCTATTTTTTTACAGGGTCTTCACTACTGTATCGGGGGTCTCACTTAGCAAATAAAAGAATTTTATTCAGAATTGATAACCAGGCAGTAGTTACAATAATCAATAAAAAGTCTTCAAAGTCGTCAAGAGTGATGTCCCTTGTCAGGAAATTAGTTTTTGTTTGCTTAGATTTCAATATTTTGTTGAAAGCACAACATATTCCTGGTCGTTTAAATTCAGTTGCTGATTCTCTTTCTCGTGGTGAATTTCAGAAATTCAGAAGACTATGCCCAAAAGCCGACGCCAATCCCAGTGTCATTCCGCCCCATCTATGGGAGTATTAAATATTGAAATGAACTCGCTAGTCAACATGTCGATGTCACAAAATTCCTGGAAGACATACGAAAAAGCAGTAGAATCCTTTGGACAATTCCGCCTAGTTTATAACTATGAAGATAATTGGCCCATCCCCATTGACGAATTAGCTAAGTATGTAGCTTATCTTTCTTGTCAGGGATTGACAGTTACTACTGTTTCAACCTATTTGTCAGGTTTGAGCTTCGCTCACAAAATAAATGATTTAGAGGACCATACAAAATCATTCATTATAAAAAAAAATGGTCGAGGGATTGAGAAGAAAAAAACCCACTACGCCCGATGCAAGGACGCCCATTTCACAAGAGCTTCTAACACTTTTGATTCGTGCATTACATAAAGTGTGTAATTCTGAATATGAGGCTAAAATGTTTTCGGCTGCATTTTCGCTGGCTTATTTTTCTATGTTGAGAATAAGTGAATTAGCTACGAAAAATGCGACCGATGAGTCGGGCCATGCGTTAAGTAAAGATAACATAACATTTCATTCTGCAGATGGGGAAGTAGAAATGGATGTTAAAATATCTAGCTCAAAAACTGACCAGAAAGGAAGAGCTACCACCCTAGTATTAAAAAGTCAGGCTGATTTTAACATTTGTCCAATTAATTTGGTTAGAAAATATTTAGCGATACGCTCAAAAAGTCAGAACTGTTCCAACATATTTTTCGTGCATTTAAATGGCTCAGCTTTGACCAAATACCAGTTTAGCTCTATTCTCCAAAAAAGTTTAAAATTTTGTGACGTCCCTCTCCACATTCGTACTCATTCATTCCGTATAGGCCGTGCTACAGATATGGCCAAACAAGGGGTGTGCGATGAGATTATAAAACAGAATGGACGTTGGACCTCGGCTTCCTATTCTCGATACATTCGTCTTTAACCATTTACCCCACTATTGATTTATTGTAGGTTCTAAGACTATCTGGGTTTTTGGTTCGTCGATTGTGTATTGGGCACAGAGAAAGGCGTTTTCCCCGATTGGGGGTCAAAACCTTGGTCTTCACTACAGAGGAGTTGAAATAAGATGGATTGGTAAACGAGGCATGTCATGGTATGATTTCGCGTCCACAGTCGAGAAGGAAATTAAATTGTTGCCTCCCCCCTCTTACTTAATCATTCAGCTCGGTTCCAATGATCTTGGAAAGGGTAAATCATGTGGCTTGATAGTTGATATCAAAAGAGATATTGGACGAATACGCTTTCTATTGCCAAACACTCGTATTATTTGGAGTGAGATATTAATGAGGCGTTATTGGCATGTTGCCAAAGGCGACGGAAAAATAATTGAAAAGATACGGAAAAGAGTAAATTGTGCTGTAAATAATTTTATAAAAAATGAAGAACATTATGTTATAAAGCACCCTAACATTCGAGCCAGCGAAATAGAACTGTACCGATTTGATGGTACCCATTTGTCTGACATAGGAAATGACATATATTTGAACAATTTGCAAGGTGCTTTGGAAACATTTGTTACGTCGCCAAATACGAAGAGCTTCCCAGTTGCTAATATATAATATATTTGTTGGTAAAAAGTGGGGGGGGGGTATCAAGTGAGTGTGTATATACTCACTCATATGGCGGGAACTGGCAAGATAAGGGGTCCCGATCCTTTCCGGTATTCTACGTCGGATCATATCACTGCTTACTTTCCTGCGTTACCGCTGGAAGTTTGGTCAAGACCATCTCATGTCACCATGAGTGGCCGGTTCTGAACTGATACCAGTTTGAGCTTACCAGCTATACTTCATGTATTTAATATTTGCTGATTATAAATCGCTAAACTGCTGCCCTTCCCTGAATATAGTTGCACCAGGGAGCGCTGGGATATGAGCCGTCGTATGGGGAAAGCGTGACCCTGTTCTCTCTTGGCGGTCGCAACAAGAGGAATTTTATAGCTTCCATTGTTACCAATGGGGCGCAGACTTGCCCTTAAATTTTTCGGTAATCTGTTTATCTTGCCAGGTCTCGTCATCCTTTTTCGACTGTGGCCGTTTATTCCACTTATTTACTGCAATCTTTCTTTCGCCGTAAACGAGTCGTCAATTAAATATATTAATATTAAAATTGAATGGCGGATTTTGATGAGTATTAAAACAACTCTTAGATACATGGTAATTAGCTTTAGCTTCACTACCAGCCATATATGGATGACCCATGTGGCATATCATACAACAAGCAAGAGTACGTTTATCCTTTGAACTTCCTGTTAAGTCAGGCATTAATCGGTAATGACTATTAGTATTGTACAAGAATTTTGACGGTCTTTTTACATTCTCAATCTAAAATGTTGGTCATAGACGAACCATTATTGCAGCCGATTTTCACGAGCAGCTTCCATTATTATAAGGTATTTCAAAACAACCGATTGTTTTCTTATGTGTATTTGAATGTATAATATACCATATTAAAACTGATTTATGCATCAGTTCACATCTCTGCACAAGCTACATGTAATTTTTTATACTTTGAACAACAAGTTAATTGTTTTTGGCAAGACTCCTTGTTCTTACGGTCAAAATCGGAAGAAACAAGCAGCCTTGACCAGATATCGTATCGGACAAGGTAGATATATGTACACATAGTTATATATTAGATAATGAGGAACGACCGGAATGTATTCAATGTAATTCTAATTGTTCAATAAAATTAATTTAATTAACTGCATAGATGTTGCTGACATTCGTCAGACATTCTACAACGTCAACACTATATCAGATTTATTGACAAATATCGCAGGCGACACAATTAATGTATATACAAAAAGTATTCTAAAGATAACATACATTCTAAATATACGGTTTTATCCTTTTAATGTTTATTATTTGTACATATAACCCGTTTGTTTTATGGACAAGCATGGTTTATATTTAATTCTAAGATCACCTCCTTCTTTCGTGTTGTTAACAATCGAGCGAGTTATCCATTCGGTATAAGTAGTATAGAGGCACCATCCATTTATTATTTTGGGAGGAGCAGTGACGTTACCGGAAGTGAACGCGTGCGCATGCGCAACCGGAAATGTGGTCACCGGAACCGGAAGTGGTGAACCGGAAGTAAGTAATTTTCCCGCCAACATTCAAATTGTCCCGCCAAAAATTCAAATTTTCCCGCCAAAATTCAAATTGTCCCGCCAAAATTCAAATTGATCAATGGGAGCGTTTCCCACCGAAAATCTATCGATTGATCCTAAGAACCAATCGGAAGACGCATTTTTTATCCAATGAAATCGCTCAATCCCTTTTTGGGTGAGCCAATCGTCGTTCGACTTGAAGAACCAGTGAGAACTGGTGTTAGAGTAAAACGGAACTAATGAAACCTTGGACAGTACCAACCAATCGGAGAAGAACCCTGTACTTGTATTTTTCAAATTCAAAATCCATCACTTCCTCAGCAATTCTCGAAGTGAACGGACTATTATTGTTTACTTTATAAAAATTTATCACCCACTTTTTAAACTTGGATATTTATCATTAGAAGGTAAGTCCTTTAATATTTTTCTAACTATCAAACATATTTTAAATGTATTGTAAGAGGAAAATTACTGCGTGCATTAAACGTTCAAACTGTAGCTATCCCACTTCGCATTGGATGTGGACTCGCAGGCGGACATTGGAATACTTATTTAGAACTAATTCGTGAATTTGCATTGTCTTGGGATATCCAAGTTAAAACGGTATTCCCTTGTTAAAAATACATTTTTTATGTTTCAGATGCAAAGAGAACACAATGTTGCCTTGACCAAAAATTACGTGTTGTTGGTGAATGAAACCCCGGTTGACGACATATTGGATGAACTCCGTCAACAACAGATAGTAGACGAGGAGCAGCGAGAATTCATTGCTCGACAACCCACCCAAAAAGGAAGGACTAGGCCCCTGTTAGAATTACTACCCGGAAAAGGACCTAAGGCGTTTCACGCTTTCTGTTATGCGAGTTGGTATCGGTGCTAACCGACCCCGACAAGGAAGACATGGAAGTGTGTTTTCCGGAACATTCTCGTTTTCATCTGGTTGGAGAAGAGTATCTGAGGGTGGAAAGAGAAGAAATCACTCTTAAAAAGGAGCAATAGAAATGTGTTTCCCCTTGATTTGTTGGGCGCAACTGGAGTACGTATTGGACGATATTGACGAGGCAGTTCATTGCCTGTCACACAACAGGTATGCCTCGTTTCATAGACACATAGGCGGAAACGTGTACCTGAGTGCCGAGAGTCCAGTCGTGACGATAGACGTGAGATATTATTGGTTATCTCCCTTGGATAACAAGCAACACCCCATGCATCAAGGGGTGACCCTGGACTTTGAACAATACGACACATTAAAGGATGTGGATAAAGTGTTGCCTACCTTGTTACCCGAACTAAAAAACATGTTACCCTGTCAGTTTACACATCAAAAACGTAGAGGGAGCTATATATTGTAGTGAATGTAATCCCAACGGACCCGATTTCGACTAGGAGTATCTCCTGCACATTCATCCATCCTTATCGGGTCTGGCAATCTTGTAGGCATAGTTCTTTGGTCCACCAGTTACAAACTGTATTATTCTGTTATCGGGCACTTCATCGGTGAGATCTCCTAAGTAGTCATCGAGCTTGCATGACCAATACCTGAGTCTTGACATGGCGTGTCATTACCAAATTATTCGTGGTTGCTCCCTTTGCATTGTCTGATATCGACTGGTTTTTAGTAAAGGATTGGGTTTTCGTGTGGCGGGTGAGATTGCGCTTCTCCGCAGGTTTCTTTGCGTTTGGATTCTTTGTTTTTGGCTTGGCAACCTTCTCTTTACCAGCTGCCTTCTTTGCTGGAGGTTTCTTTGCGTTTGGATTCTTTGCTTTTGGCTTGGCAACCCTCTGTTCACCAGCTACATTCTTTGCTGGAGGTTTCTTTGCGTTTGGGTTCTTGGTTTTTGGCTAAAACATTGTATAACAGGTCTGCTGGTACAATTCTCATTTTACACTTCTTAGCATATACTATTACATTCCAGAGATATGCTATGATTCTTTGCTTTTGGCTTGGCAACCCTCTTTTCACCAGCTGAATTCTTTGCTGTAGATGTTGCAGGAATAGGTCTGTGAAGAATCTACATGGGTCATTTGATGGCGGGTGAAGTTGCGCTTCTCCGCAGTTCCTTTGCGTTTGGATTCTTTGTTTTTGGCTAAAACATTGTATAACAGGTCTGTTGGTACAATTCTCATTTTGCACTTCTTAGCATATACTATTACTTTCCAGAGATATGCTATGATTCTTTGTTTTTGGCTTGACAACCTTCTTTCCACCAGCTGCCTTCTTTGCTGCAGGTTTCTTTTGCATTTTTAATTTGGCTAAAACATTGTATAACAGGTCTGCTGGTACAATTCTCATTTTACACTTCTTAGCATATACTATTACATTCCAGAGATATGCTAAATCTTGAAGGTGGGAAAAAAAGCATAGGTTGTCTGTATATGGTCCATTGGACCCAGTTACCAATCCAACGACCGCTTTGTTCTTCAAAATATGGTTTGGAAGGACGTGGTCTCGCGTGATCTTGAAGTCGTCCCGCACGGTCTTGACGTCATATCTGTTGTTAACGACCATATCCTTGATCGTATCAAAGTTAATATTTAGGGCGTTCTTATAGTTAGTGTGATGCCTCTCACTTTACATACGGTTGTATTTCCATCCTTATCGGATCTGGCAATCTTGTAGGCATAGTTCTTCGGTCCACCGGTGACAAACTCTATTATTCTGTTGTCGGGGATTTCATCGGTGAGATCTTCTAGGTAGTCACCGAGTTCTGGTGTCCACTCGCCTGGCCTAGAGGTATACACGACTGAGTCTGTATCGGCGTATAAGGTACGGCCTCCTAATTGTTCCAAATAACTGTACAACTTGACACGGGATTGGACGGTGGTATAGGCTGCTATGACTACGTTGGTTCTCCCGGATTCTTCGACGAACTCTTCTTTGTATTGATATCTCATTTCCACCATCTCGTCGCTGACAAAATTTATACTCTTCACGAGAATTTGGTGGCTGGTCAACATGTCGAAATATTCGGCAGGGTCGCATATGTGTTTTATCCGAGGCATGTTGTATCTCTGTCCGAATTTTCCCCGAAGCTATTCAACATCAGCTTGGCTAGTGCTCTCAATCCAGGATTCTTCTTCATGTTGTTGTAGTCCAGGAGTATTCCTTCCTTTTCGTGGTAATCTCTGGTATACCTCCATTTGTCATCTTCGGTCTGACACCACTCTGGCCAACCACTAGCTTCCTGGTTCATTTTGATGAAGGTGTTGACATATTCGGTAAAGAGTCCTCCAATTTTCGTTGTTGGATCGTACTGTTCCGTTTCATCGAAATGCCACACTTCGTAGTGGCTGGTTTCTTTGCAGTCCTTTTTGGTGTCTTGGCCTTTTTAGGTTTAGCTGCCTTTAGTTTTGCAGCTTTCTTTGGTTTGGTTACAGGCTTCTTTTTGGGTTTGACTACTTCTCCGATATTGAATGACCCGGAAGCACCAGTTCCCTTCGACTGTTTCAAGCTCTTTTTCTTGAGTGTTTCAAGCTCTTGTTCTTGACACCAGCTCTGAGTGAGAGTTTAAGATGACCATTTACAGTCTTGTACGTCTTTATCTGACCTAAATCAGGAATAGTCTTGTGCGTCTTTTTACAGTGTTGTTTATAACCCATTCTAGAGGTAAAGGTTTTAGTGTACAGTCCACAGCTAAATGTCCGTCTTTTAGGGTGCATTTTCTTTGTACATATCGAATATTGTAAATAACTTATTGTATATTTATAAAATAATTGAAATTGTATAACGGTGTTGGTCTTTCATATGGATGTTGGATGATCATATATTTTATTTGAACGCCACTTTCAATCATATCGTGATCAAATATTTGGTGTTTAACTCTACTGTCAGTCATATCGTGATCAAATATGTTATTTGGTGTTTAACGCTACTTTCAGTCGTATCGTGGTGGAGGAAACCTGACAATCTCTATTTCAAAGATGAGGTGTCTAGACAGACATTATTTGATCTTATGCATACAAGAGTTTGAAGGTACCAAGAATAGTTTGAAGATACCAAAAAGGACAACACCATACACATAAAACAAAGGACTTCACATTAAAGTACAGAGTATGAGCCCCACAGGGACAACACAACGGCCACGTCAAATTTAAAACAATGGAGGGCGTGGTCAAAAGCCTATGAAAACAGAAAAAAGGGCAAATAAATATCATTCAGACATGGAAAACGATAGAATACAGACGTATAGAAGGATTGCGTCTACCATGTTCGATGACGGTGTTATCAACATCGGTCGAGTTCTAGTATTATTTACCTTCACGAATCAAATGGGGCAACAGTATCCCATCGATGCATGGAGGTTTTGGGACATTTACCATGCCGTTCTTAAAGGGACAGAATACGAATACTTCAATCGATCGCTCATCCACCAATCAGAATAGAGGAAAAGGGACCAATCAGAAAGCTCCATTGCATAAACAACCGACCAATCGAAATACAGAATGATTGTCCAATCAGATACGTCGTTACGGAAGAAATCGACCAATTAAAAACGTCGTTATTATTATCCATCTTGGATATAAGATGATGTGACTAAAACTCCGCGTCATTTACTGGCTGGAACCCGCAACATGCCAAGTCGAAAAGGTAAAAGATCCAAAGGCGTTCAGATGACAGAACAGCAGTCTAGAACCCAGAAGATCATTGATATTGAACAGATGCCACCAACTGCAGATATTGAACAGATGCCACCAACTGCAGATATCGTACAGATACCAGCGACAGAAGACATCGTAGCGATGGCTAGCGACATCCAACCGCTCAGGGTACATTTAGGAAGATTGTTGTATTTGGAGTTGAAAGAATGGAACGGAACCAAGAGAGTTGACTTACGATTCTGGAAAGAAGGCACAGTCCCTACGAAAGAAGGCGTGAGCTTACATTTGGATCAATGGAAAGCCCTGTGCAACATGCCGGACGTCATCGACAAGTTGCTTACCAGAGTCATAGAAAACGAACCATTACGTAAATTGGCGATATAACATTGGAGACGACGTTTACGTCACCTTGAAGGCACCTTACGTATGCATTAACATCAGAAAGCACTTTATCCCCGCCGGTGAATGGACCTACCGTCCTACTAAGAGAGGTGTGGCTTTACACTTTGGAGAATGGAAAGAACTGAAACAGATCATCCCATTGTTGGAAGAAAGAGAGACAGAACTGAGACAGTTAGATCCCTTGTATAGAACAGACTTGTAAAATAAAAGTTTAAAATGTATGATTTGTTTGTTTTACATACGCCCACGTCGAATATATTAAGTGTACATTACAATCTCTAGTCATTCTTATCCAAACCGTCAAAGAGGAAAGACCTGTTTTACGAGATGTGTTCAACATGTCCAGAGTGTGAAATGAGATTAGCAGAAGAGACAATATGAAACACCATTTTAACAGCAGACATGAAAACATGAAATGTATCCCTCCTCCTCTTCCGAAGGAAACAGGCTACGACTATACTCCTCTTCCTCCTCCTCCTCCTCCTCCTCCTCCTCCACCTCATGAAGGATACGTCTATGCTCCTCCTCCTCATCAAGAAGGATACGTCTGTGCTCCTCCACCGCGTGGTTCAGAGTTGTCATCATTACAACACCAGACCAAAGCAGAGGAACCATACTTTTTTTACTCAACGGACGACCCATTCGTGTTTAAAGTACCCAGCGGAAGACTTCCGGATCACTTGATGCCGTGGGTCCATCCGTTTACCAGTGTAATCTCGGGACCAACCGGAAGTGGAAAATCCATCTTTGTTAGAAGTCTCGTACACAATATCCGACACATGATGACCCCAATACCGGACCGCATATTGTGGTGTTACGGAGAATACCTGCCTTTATACGGAACCGTAGATGGGGTGGACTTTCAACAAGGATTGCCGGACTTAGACATCCTCGACCCCAGAGATAGACACTTGATCATTTTGGACGATCTCATGGACGAAACGGACCAAAGGGTGGCTTCACTGTTTACGAAAAAGAGTCACCATAGAAACATCAGCGTCATGTACATCGTTCAGAACCTGTTTCATCGAGGAAAACACCATAGAACCATCAGTTTGAACGCCCATTACATGGTACCCTTCAAGAATCCCAAAGACGTATCGCAGATCATGGCGCTAGCACACCAAATGTATCCCAGAAGAACGCAATTTTTTCTGGAAGCCTTTGCCCGAGCTACGGTCAGACCTCACGGATATTTATTGATCGATATGAAACAAAACACGCCGGATATCCTGAGATTGAGAACCTTCATCTTCCCCGGTGAGGAACAGAAAGCGTATGTCGATTCTTAAAAAATGATGTTACACCCCGTTTCTCCTCACTCTTGCACCAGATGCGGAAGGAGTAACATATTTCTCCCCGACTGCGGAAGCACGCCAGTGACGTAGTGTACTTGCAAAAGACGAAACCGTGTAATCGTAAACACCTCATCACCAAAGCAGATCGTAGTCTCGTCGACTGTCTGTGTGAGTGTGCCGATAACATTTTAAGGGGCAACGTCCCGTTAATTAAACTCCAGAAGGAAAAACTCCAGAGAAATAAGGCCGGATTGAGAGCACTGAAGAAAAAGTCGGTCTCTCCCAAAAAGAAGAAAGCGATCTTACAGAAAGGTGGATTTTTGGGATCCCTACTAGCACCGATTGCCTCTGTAGTACCACCGTTGCTCTCTACATTATTTCAATGAAGGACGTAACCTTAATGAATAGATACCACCAGACTCAAGAGCGCCCAAAACCTCCAGTGGAACAACGCGTGAAAGACATGGACACCTTGGATAAGAAGATGCAAACCATACTAGAAAGAGAAGACCTCCCTACAGACGAACGCCTCAAGCTATACGACCAGTACCCTCGCTCGATATTTGAACGTCCACGACGATTACAAAACCAGACCCGTGGCAACCGCACCACCTGAACCCGTTAAACAGGACCCGATCGACGACGAAATTTTAGAAAGCGTGCCAAAAACAACGAAGGCCAAGGCACAACTCTTGCTAAAAAAAAGGAAGAGCAGTTCCGACATTAGCTGGAACGAGAAAGGGGAACTGAAATACAAGGAAGAAATCATTCAAGGAAGCAATGTGGTTGACTTAGTCAACGACGTGCTGCGCAAAAGGAAATATTTCAACCCACAAGATTGGGAAACTTTTGGAGAAGCTTTACGAGAAGCAAATGTTCCACAAGATTTGATTAGTCACGAGGACCGCTGGAGATACATCAGTCAGACGAAAAGAACACCGAGATCTCACAAATGACAACAGAGTCCCTCCCCCATTCGACCGTATTCCTCAAAAACATCCAGACCCAGAAGGAAAGAAGTCCAGAACTGGGTCGACTTTTAAAACGGAGGTTGATACCACGAAGGGGCAGTTGCAAACATGGAGTCGATATATTACGACCTTCCGGCTCCCGCTAGTTATGGAGGATTGAGTAAATTTAAGTCGAAAGGTTATACGATGAAAGAAGTCAGAGAATGGTTACAGTCTCATGACACGTACACTTTACATAAACCGACTAGACGAAGATTTCCCAGGAGACGCGTTGTAGTCTATGGAATTGACCACCAATGGCAGGCGGATTTAGTGGATCTGGCAAAATTGTCTTCTTACAACAAAGGATCCAAGTACTTGTTGACGTGTTATTTCGATATGCATGGGTCGTTCCGTTGAAAGATAAGACGGGGAAGACTTTAAAAGACGCGTTTCAGGTCATTTTCAAATCGGGGTGGCGTCCGATACGTTTACAGACAGACAAAGGAACAGAATTTACCAACCGAGTCTTCCAGAAGTTTTTGAGAGAGAACGACGAACATTGAAAACCAAGACGCGGAAGTATTTCACACACAGAGAAACCCTTACCTACCTAGATGTTTTATCCCAGATGGTCGCATCGTAAAACCACACCGTTCACAGAACCATAGGCATATCACCGGCAGAAGTCACGTGGGCCAACCGAACGACGTATCCATGAGGTTATATCCCGGAGATAGAATGCGACTCAGCAAAGCCAAGCGTACGTTCAAGAAAGGATATTTACCCAACTGGACGGAGGAATAGCTTACGGTAGTGAAATGTATCGAAACCAGACTGCCAGTATACTTAATCAAAGACGACCACGGTGAATTTCTGGAGGGAACGTTTTATGCCGAAGAACTACAAAAAGTCATCAAGAAGGATGACGTCTACAAGATAGAAATGATCATGAAAAAGAGAAAGAAGGGGAGACGAGTGCCGTACCTGGTCAAGTGGTTGGGATATCCGGACACCTTCAACAGTTGGATCTTTAAACAAGACTTACAAAAGAGGGTGACACTACTTAAGTGAAGTCAGTCTTACGAATGGCGCCGAGTGACACGGACAGCACATCGTCTTGGGTCTCCTTTGGAAAAAACATACCTCGATCGGAGATCGTGTTCCTCTGTCAGGTAATCATCCTGTACACGGTTATCGTAGTCAGCATATACAACTTGACGGATGGAAACGCTAACAGCAACCTGTGGACGGCGTTATTGAGCAGTTGTCTGGGTTACTTGCTATCGAACCCGAAGATCAAGCAGAAGCATGTTTTATCTGACGTTACCCAATAACAGTTCCATGGACTATTTTCCGAACAACACACTGGCCAGTTTCACTACACGATTACCGCAGATGTTAGATTTGGACGGATCCTGGAAGATAGGACTGGCCGAGATACAATACCCACACAGTTGGTACAACGTACGTGAAAACGAAGTATGGATACTGTTCACGGATAGACACCACGAGAAACACATATTGGTACTGCCCGAAGGTTATTATGCATCCCCGAAGAGAATCGTCAAAGTATTCGAAGCCCTGAGACACCAGAGGGGAATGAAGAAGGGATTTAGCTTGGATATGAGCGAAGTGGACCACAAATCGACATCATGGGTTAGAGACTTATCGCAAGCGATCATCAGTCCTTTATTAAAGTCACTCCTGGGATTCGACAAGCTGGATTTTTCACCCGGAAATCATAAAGCACCGTACGTGTCAGACGTCCACCAAGGGCACCATTCCCTATACCTGTATTGCCCTTTGATAGAACCGCGGATGGTGGGAGATGCCCAAGTTCCCTTGCTGAAAATAGTACCGGTGGCAGGAAGAGACGGAGAAATGATGACTCACGCCTTCGACCCCATACAGTACTACCCCCTAGCACAACGCCGATTCCAGGACATCCAGATAGATATAAGGGACAACACGGGAAAAGTCGTACCATTCGAGCGAGGGAGAGTGGTGGTGACACTTCACTGTAGAAAGAAGAAAACGTATCTAGAATGAAGCAACCACATCATTGCCAGGCGAAAGCGTATCACGATTATTACCTACACCAAGCTGGAAAGAGATATCCAGTGTACGTTGGAACACGTTATCGGAGAGGACACGGCCTGGGAAGTATTTTTGACAGTCTGCTGAAATCGGCAGTTCCTTTATTAAAGAGAGGAGCCAAAACTTTGGGTCGCGAAGCTTTGATAACAGGTCTGAGCATCGCCGAAGACGTGGTAGCAGGCAAGAACTTGAAACAAGCGGCCAAATCCAGATTGAAATTATCGGAACAAAACTTGCTCCAGAAAGCCATTATCGGAGTGGGACCTCCCGGTGAACGATCTATAAAACGAGCTGCAAATTTAAAGCGGAAAAAGCCCAGACGTCGTTAGACGAAGCTACGGAGCACATCGAAAGACATCTTCGGTTAAAAATGGCTCTAGTACACCCAAACTCTTGCGAATGTACGAAATCGGAATTGGATTTGTTTGGAGTACCACCGACTCAGACATCGGCCCTGACGGATCAAGGTCCTTACGAATTTGCAGTCAGTGGAGGTGGAGAGGACTACATCGACCTGTTCAATACTTACTTGCTTGTGGAAGCACAGATCGTGAATACCGATGGTTCTAACTTAGACCCCGATACGGACGTTGGACCCGTCAATTTGTGGATGTACTCCTTATTCAGCGACGCCAGCGTTAGCCTCAACGAAAAACTAGTTTCGCCACCGACCAGCATGTATCCTTACAGGGCTTACATAGAAACTCTTCTCAGTTACGGACCAGCGGCTAAAGAATCTCAGTTGACGGGCGTGATGTGGTACAAGAACACTCCGGGACAGCAGGACAAGAGAACGACGGATAACAAGGGATTCACGTCCAGGAAAGAATTGACGGCCCTAAGCAAGTAGGTACAAATGATGGGAAAACTACATTTGGATATGTTTTGTCAAGACAAATACTTTTTTTATTTGGAATTATCTCCCCTTGAATGGCGGCCGCCATGAATTTTTCTAGAGAGTAAAAAATCTGTTTTTGTCCACCCAGTTAAACGGTGAAAAGAAGTACTTATACCATGGTAATAACGTGTTTACATAAATATTAAGTTAAAACTAAAATTATAATCTTCATGTACATCGGTTACCGGGTATGAGGCGAAATGAAATGGACGTCAGTCGAATGTCTCCAGTTGAATGATTGATTCGTAGCATCGATGATCGAGGTTGACAATATTTCATAATTACAGGCAGTACATTTACATATTGAACATGTCAGATAAAACAGAAACGGCTATTGGTGAAATAAAAACTCTTATTATTGATCTTAACCAAACGGTAAAAGGTTTTGACATAAAATTAGATAGAGTAGAAAAAAAATTGACAAACATGGTTGAGGAAGTCAAAAATGATGTGGTTAAAGTGATTAAAGATTTAAAAGGTGCACATGATCAGATTGGTTCACTTAGAGAAGATCACAGTGAACTGGAAAGAGGGGTTGCGGCTATGGATGTTCAATTAAATGAGCTGGAAAATCACAAAATAGAATCGATTAGGCATAATATAGAATCTAGTCTGAGTGAATTGAGAGAGAAGCAAATTCTCCTAGAAAAACACGAAATAAAATATAATGTGCTTATCTATGGCGTAAATGAGAAAAAAGATGAAAATATTACATATTGTTTGCACAACTTCATGATAAATGATCTGGATATTGAAAAAAAAGAGCTGAGCGCATCCCAATAGCCAATGCACACAGGATACCCTCAAAAAGCAGATCAAAAGGGCCCAATCCAATAATTATCAGATTTATTCACTATGCAGATAAACAATTTATTCCTTTTTTCTACTGTTCAATTACTTCAGCTTTTGTTTTTTACATGCTTCCTGCTTGCAAAAAAATGCTAGACTAGCTTTGTATGTCTATTTGTGTTTATTTTGTTTACGGTTCAATATAGCTTCATCTATTTTTCTAGATTTTATTGCTTTCAGCTTGAAAAAATTGCTAGAGTAGCTTTGTATGTTTATTTGTGTTTATTTTGTTTACTGTCCAATATAGCTCAGTTTTTTGTGTCTTTTTTTCTGTATTAAATTGCTTGCAGCTTGAAAAAACTGTTAAAGTCGCTACAATGTATGTATGTTTATTTGTGTTTATTTTGATTACTGTTCAGTATAGCTACATCTCTTCCCCCACCCCACCCCCTTTTTTTTTCTTTTCTTTCTAAATTATTTGCTTACAGCTTGCAAAAACTTGCTAAAGTAGCTTTGTATGTTTATTTATGTTTATTTTGGTTACTGTTCAATAAAGCTTCAGTTTTTTTGTATATATTGGCTTTCAGCTTGCAAAATTGTTAGAGCAGCTATGTATTATTTATTTGTGTTTATTTGTGTTTATTTTATTTATTTTTTTTTTTGCACTCAGCTTGCAAAATAGTTAGAGTAGCTCTGTATGTTTACTTGTGCTTTTTCTTTTTCTTACTGTTCACTATAGCTTTAGTTTTTCTTTATGTATACTTTCAGCTTGCAAAAACAAATCGTTAGATTAAAGTTGTTTATGTTTATTTGTGTTGTTTGTATGTTTATTATATATATAGTTGGTGTGGGTGTTGATGTGTATCTATATATTAACTAAACTATTGCTAGTTATAAATTGATTGAGTAGCTTTGTATGTTACATTGTGTCTATTAAATTATACAAATATCTATTATTATTGATATTTTCAAAGCATGATATAATTGCTGAAAAGTTTATAATCCCAAAATCAGTTCTTTTTCATATAAAAAATATAGAAAACTGCATACAAATTCGAGTTATCTCCCCTACATCATATTCTTTATTAATTTGACTGGGTGGAAAAATTACTTTCTTTTTTTTATTTTGTTTGGTCTCCATTCATTATTTGTTTCTATTTCATTGTTATTCTTGGCAAAATATTTGAATATTATTTATGTTTACACTTAGTAATAAAAGACTTGTTTAACAGAAATGAGGCTGAGACCAGAAATGAACAGGTAAATGTTTTCACATATGTTGTTATTGTAGACAGGGTGGATGTGAGAGACAACTTAAGAAGGTTCTTTACTTTTTATTTAAAGTTGCTTAGTTTACAAGATTATGAAATATGAAGAATAATATCTCACAGATTGTCTCTTACAACTGCCAAGGTCTAAACTCCGTTGAAAAACGAAGAGATGTATTCGACTACCTGAAATCCAAAACTGCAATATTTATTGCTTGCAAGATACCAATTTTACTAAAAATGATGAAACTGCTATAAGAAATCAATGGGGAGGAGAATGCATATTTAATTCATTTGCATCAAATCAAAGAGGTGTTGCAATATTATTAAGTAATAACTTTGAATATAAAATATTAAATATAAAAAAGGATGATGGAGGGAATCTATTGGGAGTTGACATAGAGATTGAAGGTAAAAAAATAACCCTAATAAATATATATGGCCCAAATAATGATACTCCTTTATTTTACAATAAAATTAGTGAAACTATTGAATATTTTAATAATCAATCCATCATACTGACAGGAGATTATAATTTAGTTCAAAATCAAAGGTTAGATACATATAATTATGTTGGTATTAATAACCCAAAAGCAAAAGATAAAGTTTTGGATATGATTGAAATATATAATTTAACAGATCCGTTTAGAGATCTTTATCCTGATCTTAAAAGATATACATGGAGAAAACGCACTCCTTTAAAACAGGCAAGACTAGATTTCTTTCTGATATCTCAAAGTTTTAATCACCAAGTTCATGATGTTAAAATAATAAATAGCTATAGGTCTGATCACTGCCCAATAATTTTACAATTGAAACTTAATGAGTTTATACTTGGTAGGGGATTATGGAAATTTAACAATTCACTTTTATATGAGATGGATTATGTTGAAACTGTTAAAGAAACTATTAAAAAAACTAAAGAACAATATGCTGCATTAGTTTATGACAGAAGTACTCTTAGTGAGATAGATGATCTAGGGATTCACTTTACAATAAACGATCAACTATTTCTTGAAACTTTATTGACCGAAATAAGAGGTAAAACTATTTCATATAGGAAAAAATAAAAAAATAAATTAGAAAACTGTTTTGTAGAAGATATAATGAAATTAGAAAATGAATTACACACAACAGAACATTTTGATTTGATTGAAAAAAAGAAATCTGATCTAAAAATTTTGAGACAGGAAAAATTGCGAGGTTATTATATCAGATCAAAAATGCAGTGGGCAGAAGAGGGAGAAAAGCCATCAATTTTTTTTTTATAAATCTAGAGACAAAAAATTTTACAAATAAAACTATTCCTAAACTTGTGAATGAATCTGGAAGTGTAATAACTAATCAGAATAAAATTTTACAAGAAGCCAAGACTTATTATGAAAACCTATATTCAAAAAGAGATACTGTAAGTAACATAAATCTGAAAAATGAAATTCCATTTACTGACATCCCAACATTATCTGATGAAATTAAAGACAATTTAGAAGGTGAAATAACTTATGCAGAATTAACAGCTAGTATAAAGAGAATGAAAAATGAAAAAAGTCCTGGATCAGATGGTTTTACTAGTGAATTCTTTAAATTCTTCTGGAATAATTTGGGGAAATTTGTTTTTCCGTCTATAAATTATGGGTATAAAACTGGTCAATTATCAATTACACAAAAGCAAGGCATTATAACTTGTATTCCGAAAGGGGACAAACCAAGACAATTTATGAAAAACTATATATAAAATAGCTTCTAGCTGTATCGCTGAACGGATTAAATCAGTTCTACCAATTCTTATAAGTAATGACCAAACAGGCTTCATTCCAGGGAGATATATTGGGGAAAATACTCGTCTTATATATGATATTCTACATTTCACGGAAGAGCAGGACATACCAGGAATTCTCCTCCTCATAGATTTTGAAAAAGCTTTTGACTCTATTTCATGGATGTTTATTGAAAATGTTTTAAATTTCTTTAATTTCGGTTTTTCCATTAAACAGTGGGTTAAAAATGTTATACCAATATTACGTCCGCAGTTACTCAAACTGTTGTCTCTCAGACTTCTTCACCATTCAAAGAGGCTGTCGACAGGGGATTCCTTATCACCTTATATATTTCTTCTCTGTGCCGAAATACTAGGAAATTTAGTTCGACATAATAAAGATATTAAGGGTATTACAATAGATGATACTGAATATGTGATATCCCAATATGCAGATGACACATCATTAATTCTTGACGGATCCCAAAAGTCTTTGGATGCATCCCTTCGAACATTACAGAAATATGCTGAACTTTCTGGTCTCAAATTTAATATAGACAAAACAAAGGTGGTATGGATAGGGAAGAAAATATATAGTTCAGATACCATGTGTGTCAAGTGGGGATTGGAATGGGGCTCCACCAGGTTTACATTATTAGGTTTACATTTTTCTGTCAATATTGATGAAATTGAAAAACTTAATTATACCCCTAAACTGAAAGAAATTGAAAATACCTTGCAGATATGGTCCAAGCAAATCCTAACACCAATTGGTAAAATAACAATAATTAAATCCCTGATAATCTCAAAACTGAATCATTTATTTCTTACTATACCTAAGAAGAAAGAAAAAATAATTAATCAATTAGTTTCTAAGATATACTCCTTTATTTGGGATAATAAACCAGACAAAATAAAAAGAGAGGTTTTATCTGAAAACTATGATATGGGTGGTTTAAAAATGTTAAATATCAAAATGTATCTAAAAGGATTAAAATTAAGCTGGATTAGAAGAATCATAAAAAAAGATCTTAAGATAACAAAATTATTGTTATCTTCTGAAAAAATAGATATTACACAGCTATTAAACTCAGGGCATAAAAAACAACTAAAAGATCCTTTTTGGGAAGAAGTTTTCAATACATGGAGAGAACTGCAATTAAAATTACAAATAAACCAATCAAATATAAATACTTGTAACATTTGGAATAATGAAAACATTAAGGTGGGATATCAAACAGTTTTGTATAATGATTGGGCAAAAAGGGGTGTTTACATGATAAATGATTTGTTGGATGAAACTGGAAAAATAATGTCATTTCAAAAGTTTCAGGACACCTATAATATACAAACAAACTTTCTTGCTTATCGTGGTGTTATTACAGCAATAAGTATTTACATTAAAAAAATCAAATATACATATTAATGACTTAGAAAAACTAAATGGACCACTAATTCCAAACATCATTAAATTTTATATGAAATCTCAAAAAGGATCTAAAGACATGTACCATATTTTAAATTCAAATTCAATAACATTAAAATGTGAAGAAAAATGGACGGAAGCTCTAAAGGTAATTTTAAATTGGAAAGAAATTTATCATTTGCCTTTCATTACAACAAAAAGTTCAAAACTACAGTGGTTTCAATATAGAATCATTCACAGAATTCTAGGTACAAATAGTGTATTGTATAAAATAAATCAAAAACCAAATGATAAATATAGTTTTTGTTTAGAAGAAGTAGAAACAATTGAACATATAGTTTGGTCATGTAATAAAACATCTAAACTTTGGGAAGACTTAAATAACTGGATCTTTGAAAAAACTGAAATAGAACTGCCATTAAATTTGACTATAATTTTATTTGGAATAACAGACAAATAAACAAAAAACTATTTGAGAAATTTAATCATTCTACTTACTAAGTTTTATATATACAGAACAAAATTAAATACTCAGCAGGTTCATGTAAACGCATTACAAAACTATTTAAAAGAAAACCTTGTTATTGAAAAAAACATATATTATAAAAATAAATCATATGAAAAGGCAAACACCTGTTGGAGTCCCTGGACACCAATTTTATAACAACATTATATATTTGTTCAACTACTTCAATTTTTCCCTCCCCATACTGCCATGGCTATGATTTAATGATACTTATTTTGTTTTTTGTATTGTTTGCTGTTCTTGTCACTCCATAAGCATAAGAATGAATATTTAGAGTAAACTATTAGTACAAGAAACTATATATCCTCTTTCTGTATATATATGTATTTACATAATTTGATGTAAACATGAGATGATTATTTAATTGTAAAATATGATGTTTTTGCCAATAAAAGAAATTCATTTCTTAGTGACATGAAGTAATAATACAAGACTTTCTCTAATTCTTTGGCTCTTATTACTGACATGAAGTAATAATACAATGCTTTCCACGTTTGAGTAAATTACCAACTCTCGTATATAACCAGACAAAGACGGTTATCATAAAGAACGCTATAATTTTGAACAGTTCTATGAGATTAAGCGCTTAAGCTTGTGTAATTATTTTATTCTTGATACAATCTTGTATAATTTCTACCTCATATGAGTAACAGAAAAGATCAGTAAGGCGTGGAACACAGCTTGTTTCCTTGGCTGTCAATGATTTATTGAAAATGTGCCCCTAACCTCAGCAAATATGTCATCGATAATGAACTCCAATTTAACTCATTTTGTCTTTTATTCATGCTTGAAAAAAAATGAAATAAGTTAATTCGATGAATTTCCACGAGGAATGGGTTTGTAAAGGGTAGAAAAGTCACATGTTTGGACACATGAAATTTTCGAAAAAGAAAGAGAATTAAAATTATCCAGAATTCTTAATGGTATTTCAGTACGTTCTCTGTATGTATTCCTGTGAAGTTTTAGTATCCAATATAAAGTAGATAAGTCATCATATTCCTCATTGATCAGAATATTCATTTATGACATGAATGCCATTTGATTAGCCAAAATAAAACCTGTTCTTTCTTATAACCATTATTTTAGTAATAGGGATCACCAGAGTTCTTTGAAATTAAAGGTTATTTTTATTATATCCCTATAACCAACTGTGTATGATGCCAGATTGACCATGATACAATGATGCTCAAATAAAGGTTTTATTTATTGTCACGATTACAGATAGGATCTGTGTTATATTTGTTATACTTTATTCATTATACAACTACATATAGAGTATCAAAGTTTCAAGCATTGATTCACCTTTATCTTGCAGCGACTTGAAATTCAATACAATCACATTGATCAAATCAAAAACGTTCAACAACTTGACGAACCTTAAAGAGTTGTATGTATTCTTCTTATTTTATTCCATTCTCTAACTTTAATACATGTATTTCTATAGTTTATGTTGTTTAAGAACAATTTACACAAAATGTTCTAATTCCACAACAAAATTAAAGAACATTCTAGTCAAACATATATGTACTATGTTACACATAAAGACTTATATTAGCCATTGCTTGAAGCCAATTTTGTTAAACAGCTAACCAGATTACATATGGGCTCCTATGAACCAGAATAAATATATTATAATGAGACAAATTCAACATACAAGTTCAGTATAAAAGGTAAATATGTGACGGTATTCATTATTTGAATCCATTTTGAAGCCCATGTTTGTAAATAGCTACATTAATAAGAATGTGTTGTGTATATTGTCTTAGCAAGAATACAAGTACATTTTATTGAAACAACATAAAATAGATACAGATTGTAAAAAGTATAAACTAAAGACATTTGTTGACTATTTATAGGGAGTTAAATAATAATAAAATATCAGTGATCGAGGACAACTCTTTCAGCAATCTACTTAACTTACACACACTGTGAGTATCATTTAGTATGATTTGTACAGATGTATAACCACATCTTGTTAATATATGGTATACTTAATGTTTTCGAATACAAATGTAACACAAGGTGATATATATATAGTCGGGCATTAGTTTGGAAATAAAAGGTGCTTCAAACGAATATAAAGAGAGCTGCTGGACTTTGCTATGATATAAATATTAGATAATACACAAAGCCATCATAAGACACAATAGAGGATTAAAACTCAACCAACCTGACGTCGTCTCCTTTGTCATAGAGTCTGGTACATAGTTGACCATTGGTGTCAAATTTAAGGTAAATTACATACATACACACATGATTATTCTAAGGATATTCCATTCATATACATTTGGGACAGGCGATGTAAATAAACAAAATTAATAGAGCAGAATTTTTCAGGATCTGCTACCCTTCCAGGTCTTTCTTTGTGGGTTTCCGTTTCCCATTCTTTACATTTCTGTGTAATCCACCATGGCTTATAAAAATAGTCCATATGATTGTGGTTAATATACAAGAATATTTTGCTGAGGTACCTTGAATTGTAATTGTTCAAAACTAAACAAAACATATTAATAAATGTAAGTTGACATACTAAATGAGACAAACAGCAGAAAAGTTCAAGTAATCTAACAGTTCTGATAATAAACATTAACAGTACATATAGATTAATTTGCGATTTAAGCCAGAAATAGTCACCAGGCAATATAATTCGCTCGCGTGAATTTCACACGTGGTAAAAAAAACACGGCACGAGGATATATTTCCTGGTGGTCGTGGCAACTGAATCTAGGGTAGAAAAATAGCGAACAATATAAAATATTGAATTTGTAATATTAAACGAAATCTAATTTTAAGATATAATATACCTCAATATTATTGCTTTCTAATGTGAAGCTATATTTCAGACTTATGAGAAACAACCCTATATCATTGGTTAGTGAGAAAGCGTTCGAGAACCTACCAGAGCTGACATCACTGTAAGTTGTATTGTACGTAGCTATATTATTGTAGTAATATGTATCAACACGAAATCTAAGGTATAAATTTAACTTTATGATGACACTGGTTATGTGACATTACAGAAATAGCATGTGCTTTTTCACTTCTCTTGATAATACCTGTATCAGCTTTACACTGGTTATGTGACATTACAGTAATAGCATGTGCTTTGTCACTTCTCTTGATGATAACTGTATCAGCTTTACACTGGTTATCCGACATCACAGAAATAACATGTGCTTTGTCACTTCTCTTCATGATAACTGTATCAGCTTTACAATGGTTATGTGACATTACATAAATAGCATGTGCTTTGTCACTTCTCTTGATGATAACTGTATCAGCTTTACACTGGTTATGTGACATTACAGAAATAGCATGTGCTTTGTCACTTCTCTTGATGATAACTGTATCAGATTTACACTGGTTATATGACATCACAGAAATAACATGTGCTTTGTCACTTCTCTTGATGATAACTGTATCAGCTTTACACTGGTTATGTGACATCACAGACATAACATGTGCTTTGTCACTTCTCTTGATGATAACTGTATCAGCTTTACACTGGTTATGTGACATCACAGAAATAGCATGTGCTTTGTCACTTCTATTAATGATACCTGTATCAACTTTACACTGGTTATGTGACATTACATAAATAGCATGTGCTTTGTCACTTCTCTTGGTGATAACTGTATCAGATTTAAACTGGTTATGTGACATCACAGAAATAGCATGTGCTTTGTCACTTCTATTAATGATACCTGTATCAGCTTTACACTGGTTATGTGACATCAGATAAATAGCATGTGCTTTGTCATTTCTCTTGATGATAACTGTATCAGATTTACACTGGTTATATGACATCACAGAAATAACATGAGCTTTGTCACCTCTCTTGATGATAACTGTATCAGCTTTACACTGGTTATGTGACATCACAGAAATAGCATGTGCTTTGCCACTTCTCTTGATGATAACTGTATCAGCTTTACACTGGTCATGTGACATCACAGAAATAGCATGTGCTTTGTCACTTCTCTTGATGATAACTGTATCAGATTTACACTGGTTATATGACATCATAGAAATAACATGTGCTTTGTCACTTCTCTTGGTGATAACTGTATCAGCTTTACACTGGTTATGTGACATTACAGAAATAGCATGTGCTTTGTCACTTCTATTAATGATACCTGTATCAGCTTTACACTGGTTATGTGACATTGCATACATATCATGTGCTTTGTCACTTCTCTTGATGATAACTGTATCAGCTTTACACTGGTTATGTGACATCACAGAAATAGCATGTGCTTTGTCATTTCTCTTGATGATAACTGTATCAGATTTACACTGGTTATATGACATCACAGAAATAGCATGAGCTTTGTCACCTCTCTTAATGATAACTGTATCAGCTTTACGCTGGTTATGTGACATCACAGAAATAGCATGTGCTTTGCCACTTCTTTTGATGATAACTGTATCAGCTTTACACGGGTCATTTGACATAACAGAAATAGCATGTGCTTTGTCACTTCTATTAATGATACCTGTATCAGCTTTACACTGGTTATGTGACATTACAGAAATAGAATGTGCTTTGTCATTTCTCTTGATGATAACTGTATCAGCTTTACACTGGTTATGCGACATCACAGAAATAACATGTGCTTTGTCGCTTCTCTTGATGATAACTGTATCAGCTTTACACTGGTCATGTGACATCACAGAAATAGCATGTGCTTTTTCACTTCTATTAATGATACATGTATCAGCCTTACACTGGTTTTCTATAGTTTAATTATGTTTTATTTCAATATAGCTATTTCCTACAGCTTCACATGGGTAATTGTCATTCCTTTCCAACTGACAAGTGTTTTACTGATGTTCACTTACCAAGCCTGAATAGTGAGCTGTCATGTATATGTTTCTTATAGGTATCGATAGTACCTTTACTTTTATGTATGTGTAATCTTTATTCCTGCCGGGCGGGTCGCTCATGCGAACATATTTAATATCAATTAGTCATAAACAGAACTATTTTTTTTATTTCTAGTGTTTTTTATATGCATTGTGGTGGTTGTAATAATATCCCGTTCTGGAGATGGCTTAAGCTAAACCAGAAGTTTTCAACCTCTATTACTTGTTATGACTATGGTGGCGAAAAACTATCTAACCAACAACCAAATAATGTTACCGATTGCTTTAGTGAGTATTTAAGCATTTACATCTATACATTAAAAATATCGACACGTTTTCTATGGAGAAAAGTTTGATGATACTTTCGTACTATTTTGGATATATATCCCGACGATCTCTTCCCAAGAGCCATCACTATCACCGGATATGGCACCAATAGAGCATGTTTGGGATGCATTAGGAAGACGTGTAGATAACCGTCACGTCAAGGCGACTACTGGGGCCACATACGTCAGACATTACTAGAGGAGTGGAACAATATGCTCCAGAGAGTTATTCAAAACATTATTCTTTCAATGCGTCGCCGTTGTGTTGACTGTATCACCGCAAGAGGGGGACATACGAAGTACTGACTTTTGAAATCGAATTTATTGTTGTTATTGTTTGACGTATTTATATATGTTGTCAAATCACTCATTAAAATAAATATTTAATAAAGAAAGTGATGCGTTTCTAATGATGGTCAGTATATAAAACATTATTCAGAAAAATAAAGATCGAGCAACTAAAAACCGAGGGAGAACGATCAGGTTCTGCGGCAGGGTAATGTGGTCCTGCTCAACATGTGGCACCTGTCGTGTTACTCTTGATACAAACCCAGTGACAAGTCATGTATGACGAACGATAAATGAAAATTATCTATCTCCCATTCATGAAGCAACATTTATTTTCATAAATATTCTACCCTTCCATATGTTGGCATACATACATAGCAAAACATATTGGGCAGGGTACACAAATCGGAAATTGTTACAATGATTCAGACCACGAATTTTTGAATGCATAAATGTTCCAAATCATATCCGAATATTGTTAACAATCTGATTAAATTCAGAGGATATATTACGCTACACGCACTTATTATCTGGCATAACTATTAGATGTTATGTCCAGATGAACTCATGGTCAACCAATGAAAACGAGGCTGGTTAAATCGTAACATCACCTTTCGCGCCTTTATATTATTGTATCACAAATGTATAGATGTTGTTTTTTTTCAAATGTGTTCATTTACGAAAGTTCATCTTGATATGAACATCTGTCAGATGTGAAGGGGGTAGAGTAAAAATTACTTCAGGGAGGTCTTCGTAAACACGTGGTTTTCCATAAAATATATAGGAGAAAATTGAAAGTGATGAACAGTTGTGTTTTATTTTACTTTAAGCTTATCATTTTTGTTACAAACATTTAGTAACTACCAGATAACACATTCACATTACTAATAAAAGATAAGTAAAATTCTGTATTATTTAGTCATGGACCTAAATAAAGTTTATTTGGTACCCGCAGTGAAAAATCGGAAGTATCGCATCTGGGAACTTTTTGTCACTCGCGGTCACGAACTAGAACATAATGAAACGCAAAAAAAATACATGACTTGATAATAAAAGAAAAGTATGCTTAAATGTCGCTTGTAACCATCAGAGCCAATAAGGTTTTATTCAGAATATCCCACATTATGCTATTATGTTATCCTTCCTAGCTAAGACAATTACCATTGTTTTACACAAATATACCTATAGCTTTTTGTGGTCTATTTTGCATATAAACAAACGAGTAACGTGTTAAGCAATATATTTTTACAGCTAGCGGCAATGCACAACTATTTGATATCGAGTGGTGCGTTTGGGGGGTTGCTAAAAAATTGTTAAAGTAAAGAAGAAAAAAACATGTTTTACAGAAAAAAATGGTTGCGATCGTGCCACTCGTGCACCCTCTCCTTTGTATGAACCAAGTGCTAAAACGTTAGTATATCTCCACTTTGAAACTGAATAGCTACTTCATTTTCTTTGTATACATTGATAATATTTACGGTCAACATGTGAAAGAAAAGACAGAAATTTTAAGTCAGAATTGAAAATTTCACACGGTTTTATACCAAAACGTGACATGGCACGGCAATAACTGTTTGATGTTTCACGTATGTTAAGAAGACTGACGATGAACCAATGGGATAATATACTAGAACCAGGGCTGTCTTAAGGAGTAATACCAGTCCACTAAAGAATTCTCCATAGTCTTCTATGTTAAATTAAAAAAAGAGCTTTGATACAGGATTCATTTTAAGTTTAATCTAAGTGACACTCATATCTCATGGAAGGTGTACCTAATTGGAAACTCAACATACATTTAATGGCATATTAGAAAAAACGAGACAGTCCAAAGATGTCTACCGTCAAAAATCCTACTTTCAATTTCGAGTTAATACAAATTCAGGTGGTTTCTTTCCAATACAATCAATGTTTTATTCAAAACCACAAGGCCATCACATATGGCCTTAAAATTATCCTAAAATATGTAGGTTTCTGCTGACATTCAGTAATTTTCAGCCTCTAATAGGGTTTATTCTTTATCCAACAATGCAGGAATCCATTTTGTGTTTACGTACTACTTTCCCATACGTTTTTTTCGACTCGTACCCGTGTTTAGTGGTATTACACCTTGACGCATGCGCAGTATGCATAACATTTTCTAGACTTTCCCTTTCTTGTCACTAAAATGAAATTCCGATCCCGTGGTAACAGGAGTTTCATGGATCCATGTATCCACATGCTATTTAAATCAATCTTCGACGTCATGTCTTTAAGTTATTCACCATAAGGGTACCATAAGACCCTTTTATGTATTACATTGTTTTGACGCCAATGATGTTTTATATAAATTTATATAATATAAATAAATATATAAATTTATATAAAACATCATTAGCGTAACATTACTATGTATCATTTTCAACTGAATGTGTGTCCAATGATACATATTTGGTTACTATTGCTTCATTTTAGAATGTATTGTTGGTTACTATGGTTACAAGTGTAATATGTCATGTGATGGATGTTTATTAAATTCATGTGATAGTGAGTATGGTATCTGTACAGATGTGTCTGGATGTAAACCTGGTTGGCAACCTAGACAATGGAAGTGTGACTTAGGTATTTTGATTAAAAAAAAACTTTCTATCAAAAAGCAACAGATAAATTCATAATTTATCATACCCCACACTACTCTACATTATTCTACACTATTCTACGCTACTCGTCACTACACTATTCTACACTACTCTACATTGCACTACTCTACACTATACTACACTACTCTTTACTACACTACTCTACACTACACTACTCTACACTATGCTACTCTACACTACACTACTCTACTCTACACTTCACTATGATACACTAGTCTACACTACACTACTCTACACGACACTACTCTACACTACACTACTCTTCACTACAAAAAAATAACTTTACTATCAAAAGTAACAGATCAATTCATAATTTATCATAACTCTACTCTACACTACTCTACACTATACTACGCTACTCGTCATTACACTACTCGTCACTACACTACTCTACACTACACTACTCTACACTAACCTGCACTACACTATTTTACAGTACTCAACACTACACTACTCTACACTACTCTTCTCTACACTACACTACAGTACTCTACTCTTCACTTCTCTACACTACACTACTCTTCACAACACGCCATTACTCTACACTACACTACTTTACACTACACTATGTTACCTACACTACACTACTCTTCACTACACGCCATTACTCAAACCTACACTACTTTACACTACACTAGTTTACACTACATTACTCTTCACTACACACCATTGCTCTACACTACATTACTTTACACTACACTATTTTACACTACACTACACTATATTACCTACACTACCCTACTCTTCACTACACACAATTACTCTACACTACACTGTTTTGCACTACACTATTTTACACTACACTACACTATATTACCTACACAACCCTACTCTTCACTACACACAATTAATCTACACTACACTGCTTTACACTACACTATTATACACTACACTACACAATATTACCTACACTACACTACTCTTCACTACACACCATTACTCTACTCTACACTACTCTTCACTACACGCCATTACTCAAACCTACACTACTTTACACTACACTAATTTACACTACACTACCCTTCACTACACGCCATTACTCTACACTACACTACTTTACACTACACTATTTTACACTCCACTACACTATATTACCTACACTACAATATGCTATGCTCCACTACAGTATGATACTGCTAATTATACGCAACGTTCATGAAGCAAGTAAAAGGAAATATTTGTTGTCATGACAAGACCAGAAAAGCTAGTGATTCAGTTGTATTATATGTACTGGGTTGTGTTTAAACAGTCCTCCCAGACATGTATTCTACATATGTCGGTTTGTTTTCTATACTACACTGTCTTATCTTCTATAAAGCAATTGTCATTTTCAATACCTTACTCTACACTACACTACTTTACACTACACTACAATATATTCTACGTATTTTGGTTTGTTTTCTATACTACGCTGTCCTCATCCTCTATAAAGCAATTGTCATTTTTAATACCTTACAAAACATGAGTCAGTATTATATGTATAATAAGTCTTATTCAACAGGAATCCTGAAATGATATCATATATTATACAACAGAACAGTGTTTCCATGTACCATTGTATTTGCCACCATCAACAACATTAATGAAAATTGACAATACATCAGTACATAT
>MJUT01009703.1:389928-407379 GCA_002080005.1 Gigantidas platifrons
TTTTATGAAATCTCAAAAAGGATCTAAAGACATGTACCATATTTTGAATTCAAATTGAATAACATTAAAATGTGAAGAAAAATGGACGGAAGCTCTAAAGGTAATTTTAAATTGGAAAGAAATTTATCATTTGCCTTTCATTACAACAAAAAGTTCAAAACTACAGTGGTTTCAATATAGAATCATTCACAGAATTCTAGGTACAAATAGTTTATTGTATAAAATAAATCAAAAACCAAATGATAAATGCAGTTTCTGTTTAGAAGAAGTAGAAACAATTGAACATATATTTTGGTCATGTAATAAAACATCTAAACTTTGGGAAGACTTAAATAACTGGATTTTTGAAAAAACTGAAATAGAACTGCCATTAAATTTGACTATAATTTTATTTGGAATAACAGACAAATAAAAAAAAAACTATTTGAGAAATTTAATAATTCTGCTTACTAAGTTTTATATATACAGAACAAAATTAAATACTCAGCAGGTTCATGTAAAAGCATTACAAAACTATTTAAAAGAAAACCTTGTTATTGAAAAAAACATATATTCTAAAAATAAATCATATGAAAAGGCAAACACTTGTTGGAGTCCCTGGGCACCAATTTTATAACAACATTATATATCTGTTCAACTACTTCAATTTTTCCCTTCCCATACTGCCAGGGCTATAATTTAATGATACTTATTTTGTTTTTTGTATTGTTTGTTTTTCTTGTCACTCCATAAGCATAATAATGAATATTTAGAGTAAACTATTAGTACAAGAATCTATCCTCTTTCTGTATATATATGTACATTTGTATTTACATAATTTGATGTAAACATGAGATGATTATTTAATTGTAAAATATGATGTTTTTGCCAATAAAAGAAATTCATAAAAAAAAAGACAAATACTTACTCAACCACGTGGATCTGAACATTAAACTGAGCAGAAGTCGGTACGCTTTTGCTCTCGTGGCAGACGCGGCCAATTATAAAATCAAGATTATGGAAATGGCTCTGTATGTGAGAAAGGTACAACTGAGTCCCGCCGTTAGAATGGGTCACCTGAAAGCATTGGAAAAGACCAGCTGTAAATACCCCGTCAGACGAGTAGAAGTGAAAGTGGACACGGTACCTCGAGGAAACAAAAACTACGTTCAAGATAACATGTTTCTAGGACAGCTGCCAAAGAGACTCGTCATTGCCTGTGTAGACAGCAATGCTCTGAACGGTACTATTGGGAAAAATCTGTTCGATTTCAAACACTACAAGATCAATTTCGTGGCACTCAACGTTGACGGACGACAGATTCCCAGCAAACCTTTACAACCAGATTTTAGCAACGACGGATACATCAGGTTTTACATGGGGCTGTATACCAGTACCGGAAAGATGTTACAGGACGAGGGAAATACCATTTCCAGGGAAGATTACGGAAAAGGCTACACCCTGTTTGAGTTTGATCTCACACCCGACATGTCTGAAGTTGGAGCCTTTCAGCTTATAAAACAAGGCATCTTGAGAGTGGAGATTCATTTCGCAGAAGCCCTTGCAGCTACCATCAACGTGATCATGTATGCAGAATTTGACAACATCATTGAAATCGATAAAAACAGACAAGTCTTGTTTGACTACAGTGCTTAGATGAACACGTTAGAAATCGACCACGTACTGAAAATTTACCCAAGTACCAGAAACGTTTTCAAAGTAGTGTATGCCAGAAACAGACTACCCAGAAGATCAAACGTACCCTCGGCCTTGATAGGGAAGACGGACCCGGACGATCGACCGGGAACACACTGGGTAGCCCTATACATAGATGCCAATTCTAGAGGAGAATATTACGATCCCACAGGAAGACCACCCTTTTTAAGGGCTTACGTGAACTTTATGAACAAAGATTGTACGAATTGGACTTACAACACCATCAGAGTTCAAGAAGAAGGAAGCACTGTATGCGTACAACACTGCATCTATTACCTGATACACAGATGTAAAGGATAATCCATGACGAACATCACAGGCTCGCTGAAGAACCCCAAAGAAGCCACAGACATAGTCAAAACTTTTGTGCATCGTCTCATCAATAAAGCTTAGAAAATGTATTTGGCGTTTTGTTATAATGCATTGAGTCCGTATGACGAATAACATTTTATTTACGAAAACAAGCAAACAAACAAGAACATGTATAGAAAATGCAAGTCTTACGCTTAACCCTGAGACAATTAGTCAGCAAAACGTCACCATGGTTCACTAATAATAACCTTACCACGTAATTCACAGTTGGGTACCAGTACATTATATTCCTTTCAGAGATATTCCCCAAATACATATGTCACTTTTTGTCGGAATGTGCCGTGATACTCCTATTTGAAATCAGGTCCGTTGGGATTACATTCACTACAATATATAGCTCCCTCTACGTTTTGATGTGTAAACTGACAGGGTAACATGTTTTTTAGTTGGATTAAAAAGGCGGCTTCCGATTGGTTTTTAGGATCAATCGATAGATTTTCTATGGGAAACGCTCCCATTGGTCAATTTGAATTTTGAGCGGGATAATTTGAATTTTGGCGGGACAATTTGAATTTTTGGCGGAAAATTACTTACTTCCGGTTCACTACTTCCGGTTGCGCATGCGCACGCCATTACTTCCGGTGACTTCCGGTAACGTCACTTCCGGTGACGTCACTGCTCCTCACTGCACCTCCCCAAATAATAAATGGATGGTGCCTCTATACTACTGGTATAATCTCATTAGCACATGCGCCGGTGAATATGACTGACTTTTCCGTTGGCAGCATGGATTGTGTGTGACATTTTCCGCAAACGTAAATATAAATTACCGTCTTTCAATCAAAGTATACTACCGTATTTTTACTCTTAGACATATCAGAATCGAAATAAATCATGGAAGCCAGAATGTGTCTTGAGTTTTAACATGGATTAGCGGATATTAGTAAATTTTATCCTTCGCTTCTGGCTCGGGATGAAATACTAATATCCACCAATCCATGTTAAAACTACCAACACATTCTGGCTTCCATGATTTATTTTTTTTGTTGGTATTTCATCACAAATATTCGTTCATGATGCAGAGGTCGTCATGGCCGTGATCGTATGTAAGTTGGATTTACAATTACCTATGCAATCGGTGCCTATCACCAATGATGTTGTGGGTTCGACTTCCGCCCAGGGCGAGGTGTACAACATTATGTGATAAAGTTTGTCAGTGACTTGCGACAGATCGGTGGTTTTCGCCGGGTCCTCCGGTTTCCTCCGCCAATAAAACTGACCGCCACAATATAACTGAAACATTGTTGAAAGTGGCGTTAAGCACAATGAAAACCAATAAAACCAATCGTTCATGACGCCATTTGTTATTTGTTTTGCTTGTTTTTTACTTTTATCATAATTATCATTTCTTTCATTTATTTGTTCATTTATTTTATCTTGTTTTTTTCGGTTGATAATATTATTTCTGTATACTACCCTATTCTGATTGTTTAACAATTTAATATTTAAAGTGTTCTGAATGTTTTTCTTTGTGCTAATGACCAAACCCATCAACCATGCATTTCATGCTATATTTGCAATGAGGATGGAAGAAAAGTTGATGATATCAAAGGAGGAATCAGAATCAGTAAATTGAACAAAGACAGACAACACAATAGCCAAAAGAAAAAGGACAAAAGGGCAAACAACGATCTACAAAATAAACACATACACATGATCGACTACACGAACCCCACTAAAGACCGGAGGTGAACTCACGTACTCCGGAAAAATAAGCAGTTCCTGCTCCACGTTGTGTTAATCTTGTTACAAACCCGGTGATATGTCATGAATGAGGAAAGGACCGGGAAGTGATTACGATAAGTGGAACATATCCGTGGTCATTTGTGACAGCGATATTCGATAATGGTCAAATCAAGTCATGGTGGCGACCGTAAAACTTTCGTAGTGATTACTTCAACTTAACAAAGGGGAACCCTTGATTCAGTAGCTTCATTGTTAGTAGCAACCCTCTATCAAGCAACTCCTGATTGGAACCACATCAATGAATTAAACCTCTCCTTCAATAATTGAACTTAATTCATATGAAATTGCAACATTTTTTTATTAATCTGATTCTGAAATTGTATTTGACTAATTACTAGTAAACAGAATATGCTAAATGTTTTTATTAATACGGGTATTGGAGTCAAAAGATAAAAAGACCACAGTCGGAAAATGCAGTTTCAAAATCTAATCGAAAAACCGTAGCAACCGAGGCAACATCGATACACCTAACATACAAACTGATATTCATCTGAACCCTAATATAAGGGTCGTCGTAATCGTGATCGTATGGTAGTTGGATTTACAACTACCTATACAATCATTGGATATCACCACTATAGTTGTGTGTTTGAATCTCGCTCATGGCGAGGTGTACTCGATAGAACATTACGTGATAAAGTTTGTCAGTGATCTGCGGCAGATCGGTGGTTTTCTCCGGGGACTCCAGTTTTCTCCACCAACAAAATTGACCGTCACGATATAACTGTAGGATTGTTAAAAGTGGCGTTAAATACTATAACGCACCATGAAGCCGAATACAGGTACATTATATTTATCAATTGTTATATTATAGTATATGATAATTCTAAATGAACAATTCAGGTATCATACGACATGAGAAATACGGAATCAAACCAATAATAAAGATTACATTTTATCACAAAAACAAGACTATGAGAAAGACGGGCATTTAAAAACAGACATCTGGAGTCATTCTGTATCAGTCGTGAATGATTTTCTACATCGAAAAACATGACGGTGTTGCACAAACCTCAATTAATTTAAAGTCTTAATGAAATTGTTGTTTATTCTTGGTTTCCAGTTTGTTTTCATCAATCATCAATTAAAATGATATATGTGCAACCTAGCCATGAGGTTTGAACATATTCAATCAGGAAACATGTTATCAATACGTTTAATAAACATGGTAAACTGAATGGAGCATCTCAATTTAAAGGAACCGAAAAATAGTCGGATGAATGGAGCATCCTAAAATGACTAATTTAAAGTCTTATGTTGCATGTATTTAGTCTAAGGGAGATAATTCCATCGTAATCTTTAATAATGGTTGATCTTTATTACACATTCTAAATTGGTTTGGGACAATTTTCTTCTGTTCAAGTAGTGGGACAATAGTTAAAAAATTAAAAACCTTTGTATTACAGTAAATCAATATAAATCTTGTATATAAAAAAACAAGACAGTAAAAAATATAAAAGTTTGAAGACACCAAAGGGAGATAATCAGAAGCCATAAATCGAAGGACAGACAATGCAATGGCCAAAACAAAAAAGACAAAGGGACAAACAATAATCTACAAATCGTGCAACACGAACCCCGCTAAAATCCGTGGTGAATTCATGTGCTCCGGAAGGGTGTGCAGTTCCTGATCCGTCGTGTTACTCTTGATAAATCAGTCCTGAACAAATGTGGATCAAAACAATTGTGGTGTAATGCCACCAGAGAGAACAACGGTTCACAATCAAAAATAACAAAATAAGTTTTGAAGTTCAAGGATAGAATTTTAACTAAATGAATACCTTTTGTGTCCACCATTTGCATTAATAGCAGAATATAGACGACCTCTCAGTGAATACGATCATTGGAATGTTTTTCCACCCCTTCTGTAAGGCTTGTCACAGATCTGCCTGACTGCATGATTGGGTTTGTTATCTGTGTTTGACACGGTGGTTCAATTCTCCTCTTGTGATGGATTCAAGTCCGGTGATTGTGAAGTCCAATGCATTGCATCAATGTTTTTCTAAGACAGCGTCTATGGTCTTAGATTTTTCTTGCTGAAATATAAAGCAATTTTCATTATGGAATTAATGAAGTTTACAACTTTTGTAGCAGAAATTGTGTCAGTATTCGACAGCATTTAACGTACCACCAAGAAAAGCAAGGTCTCTCCTACGTGGGGTAATATGGTCATGTTGTTGAATACGTCAGTCTTATTTGCAAAAACTCAAGCACGGCCTTCTACCATATAAGTAGTATATGGGTACAGTTCAAGTCATATTTGTGGTGGATCTACAGGAAGTGACCGGCCCCGATGGAAAGTGACGCCAGTCACGTGACTGGAAGTAACGTCACAGGAAGTGACGTCATTTTCCCGCGTTTTTTTTTCTTCAGTGACGTAATTTTTCTCACAGTTTGTACCATAGTTACTGTAGTAGTACAAAAAATGTGTCATTGCGCATGACCGATAGGGCTACCGGAAGTGATCCCGAAGGGGTAAATGCGCGGATGCGCAACCGGTTTTCCCTCCCCAGTGGGGCCTTTTGACCGGAAATGACGTTACCAATCAAAAAAAAATATGAAAAAATGAAAAAAATAAATTAGAAAAAAAAAATTTTTTTTTTTTAAGTACGGGAAAAATGTACGCGAAAACGTATTGTATTACGACGTCATATCTTCGGAAAACAAGTGACGTTGTATTTAAACGTTGTATTTGAATCATTTCGGTTTGGGTTCTTTTGAAAAGAAGTTGTGTTGTTTCGGCAAGGACGGAAAAAGAGATTAACAGAAGTGAAAACAAGTTACGAAGTATTTGAAACATTGTGTTTTAACTTTTTGTGTGATTTGTGAAAAAGAAGTATTTGAAACATTGTATTTTGTGACATTTGTGAAAAGAAGTATTTGAACATTGTATTTTGTGACATTTGTGAAAAGAAGTTGAAGTATTTCGAACAGGACGGAAAAAGAGATTAACAGAAGTAGTAAGTATTTTTAAAATATTATTTATAATAGAAAAGGTACATAATTATTTAATTTGCTTAAATTTTCTGCTAAGTAATTTTTTTAAAGTATTATTTATAATTGAAAAGTCACATATTTAATTTGCTTAAATCTTTGTCCTTCACTGTCGTTGACTAATATGTTTACACGTTTATTCTTCTTATGATCAAACGGTTTTTTTTAAAACGGGAAAAAGTACGGGAAAATGTTTTATAACGTCATGTACTAGAAAAGCAAGTAACTGATATTTCAAACATTGTGGTTTGAAAAAGTACGGGAATTTTTTTTTTAAATAGGGGAATATCTGATACTAAGTCACTGATATTTCAAACGTTGTGGTTTGAAAATGTACGGGAAAAAGTACGGGAACATGTTTTGTCTGGTTAATCAGACGGCCTATATATTTCAAAACTAAATCAAAATAAACTTCGAAATGTGACCTTTTCAATGGCCTACATATTGTGTGGTACGAAACTGAAGTTCCAAAGCGCCCTCTATTTAAAAAAACGTCACAATGAGGGAAATTCGAATTACGGCGTCATTGACAAACATCGACACGTTCAACGTCATGGATGATCCTCAGTACATACGGATTGCCGAGGCGACGTCAGAATGGACTGTCATAAATATCATTCAATATTTAAATGGAAATTTTCATATTCCAGGTTAGAATGATTAAATAATCTATATATATATATATATTTCTTTAATAAGAGAGCGTATTGCTTCATGACTTATATAAATGAAGTATGCCCAAACTGCTCTCTTATCTCCTCTTCTTATCCCAAACCCGGCAGGGATAATTGTGGTATGGGGGTGATTTTTATATTTTTTTTCAAATTTGGACTGTTTTTTTTTAAATACGGGAATATCTGAAATAAATAACTGATATTTCAAACGTTGCGGTTTGAAAAAGTACGGGAAAGTGTTTTTTTATAACGTCATGTACTAGTAAAACAACTGAGTTCCCTTGGGTGCACGCATGCGCGACCGGAATTCCCCAATAAAGAATCTATTTAAACCAAAAGAGGACTGAAATGTTATATATCACCAATCAATCAGAAACTAGGAAAAAATGAACCAATCGGAAAGCAGGATACAAAAAGAAACAACCAATTACAGCCATCGTAATAACTGACTTTTCCTATATAAACCCGTGATTGATTTCATCTTCATTCTTTCCCAACAGCTGCGATGTTCTCCTGTGATGTATGTGGAAAAGATTTTACAGAGAATACCAACCTGACCAGGCATATAAAGAGCCATGTAGATTCTTCACAGACCTATTCCTGTGGGGCATGCGGCAAAAAGTTCAGCCGAGCTGACACCAGAAACAGACATGAAGAGGCCCTCAGCTATACGATTACCTGTCCCGTTTGTGGTCAGCATTTTAATAGAAGGGAAAGCATGCTCCGTCACCGGGCTCTCCACGAAAGACCAGAGGTCAAGCAGAAACTACCGATGAAGAGACCAGCAGCACCTGAACCAGGACCCAGCCCAAAGCACCACCACCTCGCACCACTACCGGCCAAAACTCCCATGGAGAATAATGTCGAACTAGACGTGTTGCCTGGCGATCCCGATATCAGAATACTATATCTAAGACACTGGAATAACATCCGTATAGACGAAGCGACAAACAACCCTATCCAGGACCGGTATAATTTTACCTTAAACGATATAACGTCCTCCACCGTTCCAGAGATGGTACACCATATTTTTAGACACCAGACCACAGCTTTCAGAATCAATGTCCCATTTGGTTTTATTTTGAGAAACGTCGAAACTGGAGAACTACGCTACTACCATTCCTGTCAGAACAACTCTAGATTGTTTGATGCTCCACATCTCATCAGGAATGAAGAAGACTTGGAGAATTTTTTTGACGATTTGAGCCGACATGACATCCTGGAGTTTATTCGCCAACAGAGACCCGATACCAAATGGGTTGTGCACCTCCTGATCAACGTGACCTTCTACATAAACAAGTTGATCCAGCATCCCATTGCTGCCAGAGTCGTCCTTCCAGACCATATTTTGAAGAACAGGGCTGTCGTTGCTTTAGTCGGTGGAGCCAATGGACCTTATACAGACAACCTATGCTTCTTCCGATGCCTAGCCGTACACCGTGGAGCTCAAGATGTCAAAGCCTAAATAGTTCCGGCCAAGACCTATTACCACCAGTACCTGCAGTACAGACAGATGACTACCATGGATTTTCAGGGTGTGTGTTTAGACGACTTGATGGTGTTAGAGCAGTTGTTCGGTTTGAACGTAATTGTGTACGACTTGCAAGAGACAGAAGAGGAGATATTGCAGCACGATGGGTACGACGTTCCCCCTACAGTTACCAGGAGACCATGAATTTGAATTTGTATGAAGACCACTTCAGCTACGTAAACGATATGGAGTAGTACAGCCACAGTTTCCAGTGTTCCAAGTGTGACCGATTGTGGAAACATGTTGGGACGCTCCGGACATGAGAGGACCTGTACCGGAGATGTCATTTACAAGTATCCTGGTGGGATGTACCATACACCACAGACCGTATTCGACTGATTAGAAGACCATGGCATCGAGGTCCCAGAAGAAGATCGGTATTACCCTTACAGAGCTACCCATGACATTGAGGTGATGTTACAGCCTACAAACAAGAGACGATCCAAGAAGTTGGAGTGGACCAATCATCATGTACTACTCAGCGTGTCTGTGTGTTCCAACGTTCCTGGGTATAAAGTTCCAGTGTTCTACATCTCTGAGGGTGATATCAGAAAAACAGTGGAGTCCTGTTTGAGCTACTTGACAGAAGTTAGCGAGGAGGCGTACCGGATATTGATGGCCAAGTATGGAAACGTGTTCCAGCAGATTCAGGAAAGACTCGACAGTGATTTGGACGACGTAGTGGATGATGAAGAGAGAGATCGCCAGGAGAAGAAGCACTACCTCTTCAAGATATACCAGCAGCCTGAACGACATCTGAAGGAACTGCCAGTGGTGGGATTCAACTCCGGCAACTATGATGTCAACGCCATGAAGGTGAATTTTTTTTTTTTGCAGAATTGGTAAAGAGCCAGAGGATCAAGTATACCGTGAAGAGAAACAACAACTTCATGTGCATCAAGACAGAGGGTTGAAGTTTCTGGACATCACCAACTACATCGCTCCTGGTTTTAGTTATAGTCAGTTCCTGAAGGCCTATGAATGTACGGAGGAGAAGGGATTTTTCCCTTACGAATGGATGACCTCGTTGGAGCAACTGAACGTAAGCCAGCTGCCACCTCCCGAAGACTTCTACAGCACCTTGAAGAACGAGAACATTTCAGAGGAGGAGTACCAGCTGTGCCAGAAAGTATGGGAAGACAATAACATGACCACCATGAAAGAGTTCCTGACATGGTACAACAACAAAGACGTGGAGCCCCTGTTGGAAGCCATCGACAAGATGTACCGGTACTACCAGAACCAGAACATGGACATGCTTAAAGACGGAATCAGTGTTCCAGGCCTGACTCTGAAGTACATGTTCCAAAACCTAGCAGATTACTTCACCCTACCGGAGGAGAAGAACAAGGACTTGTACCAGCTATACAAGAACAACATCGTTGGAGGACCAAGTATCGTGTTACATCGGTACCATGAGAGAGATGTAACGACCATCCGATCCAGAGACTACGAGGGGACGAAGACCTGCAAGAAGATCATTGGATACGATGCCAACGCCCTCTACCTTTGGGGCATCATGCAGGAGATGCCAACGGGACATATTGTATGCCGGAAGAGTGAGAACCAGTTCCGCAGAGAGACTCCCAGACGTTATGAGAGGACGGCGATTGAATGATTGGAGTGGGGAGCCCAGCAGAACGGATACCATGTCAGACATCAGGGCAACCACAACGAGAAAGTGATAGGACGTCGGCGCCTTCCAGTGGATGGGTACGTCAAGGAGACCAACACCGTGTACGAATTTCAGGGATGTTATTGGCATGGACATTATTTTCGTCTGAACCACGGCAAACCAGCGACCGATGAGATATACCAGACGATGGAACAACGGTACCAGATAACCCAGGAGAAGATACAGTACATTCAGGACAACGGCTATCCAGTGATGCAGATGTGGGAATGTGAATGGGGACGTCTGAAGAAAGAAGATCCAACAGTGAAATCCTTTGTGAAAGACATGCAGAGACCTTGTGATGGGAAGCTTAAGATGACGGAGTCCATCCTACAGGCCGTCATGGACGAGAAGCTGTTTGGTGCCTTGGAAGTAGACCTGGAAGTTCCTGACCACTTGAAAGGGAGGTTTGCTGAGATGCCTCCGGTCTTCAAGAACACACAAGAAGTGATCAAACCAGACCTGCGCCAGGTGTATGACATCGAGAAGAAGAGCTATTTTCTCCGGAACGACACTCCAGAGCATGCATCCTACGATAAGAGAACACCAGGGTTGTCTAAAGAAGCGTACTGCAGTGATGGAATCATAGCCTTGTGTAATAAGACCTACTACTGTTTCGAGAAGGAAGACAAGTTCAGCTGCAAGAGGATCAATAAGAGAATCAACCATATCACCAAAGACAAGTACATGGATGTCCTGTTATCGCAGAAGTGTGGATCCAGTACCAACAGAGGGTTCCGCTCAATGGAAAACCATGTATTTACCTACTTCCAGGAGAGGAGTAGCTTCTCGTACTTCTACTCAAAACGGAAAATATTGGCAGATGGTTTCTCTACAGCACCATTAGAGATTTGAGGTGAGAGGCACACTATGTATATAGCCTATGTATATAGCTTAAAACAAAATTCAAGTAGAAGAGGATGACTTCTTTTACGTCCACGTCCGAACAATATATACAGTGACAGAATCGTTCTTGGCATATAGATATAGTTCCCCAAAACTCACTTATAGACACATTTATATATGTGGAAATACTTGTGTTGAAGATCATTTTACGAGTGTCTGTCCAACAGAGCAGATGAATAATAAAACTTGTCCCGTATGTAAACTGAGATGCTCGAGAAAAGACGTCATGTTGCGACATTATAGAAACAAACACGGAATCACAAATCTAAAGAGAAGAGATGCAGTCCCACTGACAGAGGGATATACACCACCGCCGCCGCCGCTGACAGAGGGATATACATCACCGCTCCCGCCGCCGCCGTCGCCGCCGCCGCAATACTCACAGACTAATGAAGAAGAACCCTATCATATTTTGAAAATCAATAATCCGTTTTTGTTTTGGGTTCCGGACGGATACGATCCCGATCATGCCATGGTTCCATCCATTTACCAGCGTGATAGCAGGACCAACAGGCAGTGGAAAATCCGTCTTTGTCAGGCGATTCGTACACAATATCAAACATATGATGACCCCAATACCGGATCGCATCTTGAATTTGACAACGTCATTGAAATCGATAGAAACAGACAAGTCTTGTTTGACTACAGTGCTTAGATGAACACCGTAGAGATTGACACTCTATTGAAAAAACATCCCCACTCCAGGCCGGTGTTTAAGGGGGTCTATGCCAGAAACATATTACCCATACTATTAAACGTACCTTCGGCTCTGGTGGGAAACACGGATCCAGACCATTGAATGAGACAACACTGGGTCGCTATATACATCGACGCCAACTCACGAGGGGAATACTACGACCCTACTGGAAGACCACCCTTTTTAAGGGCTTACGTGAACTTCATGAACAAACATTGCCTTCATTGGACACACAACACCGTTCGAGTACAAGAAGAGGGATCTATCGTGTGCGGACATCATTGCATATTTTACCTCATTCATCAATGTGCAGGACATAACGTGAGAGACGTTACCAGGCTCTTAGAAAATCCCGTGGAAGCGACGACCATTGTTCAGAATTTTGTGTTGTTATTTGTTGAAATCCGAAAACATCCGAAAAACGGCGAGAAACCCGGTTGCGCATTTACCCCTTTGGGGTCACTTCCGGTAGCTCTATCGGACTTGTGCAATTACACATTTTTGTACTACTACTATAGTACAAACTGTGGGGAAAATGACGTCACTGAAGAAAAAACACGGGGGGGAGGGGAAATGACGTCACCGAAGAAGAAAAAAACGCGGGGAAATGACGTCACTTCCGGTCACGTGACTGACGTCACTTTCGATCAGGGCCGGTCACTTCCGGTAGATCCACCACAAATATGACTTGAACTGTACCCATATACTACAATAGCTGTCTTGGCCAACGTTTGCACTATGAAGATTCCAGTCGATTGTTTGTGTACTAATCCATCTGCCTTGAATAATATTAGAAGAGAGTGTGGCTGGAAGAAACATAGCCCACAGGACACAGGCGTAGGTGACGTAGCCGAATAAGCCTGTCGCTAATAGTCCTTGCTGTAGCTGTCACTCATGCATGCCAGTACCAGCATGTTTACCTAAAGTGCCGTTAATTTTTATATGTACAAGACAAGTATAATCTGGTACTCTGAGCGGGGGGGCAATAGATATCCCCGATATTATCGAAGGACGGCAAAGGTTTCACTTGGGGTTTAAATCAAAGGTATTACCGAGGCCTTAAATGACTTGATGGTATAGTCGTGCATCGAAATGCCATGCTCTGTGACATTCCGTGCTCTAAAAATAGCAACGTCATTCCCGGAATTTTCGTATTAATCCAACAAAACCATCATAATGTACAACACACGTCAAATAGTAAAAAACACATCTTGCCGCCTCGTTAACTAGTTTCTGAATGAATCTCGCGCGCCAGAACCGAATCACATTTACAAAACCAGATCCATCCGCAAAAAAATAATCCCATCAAAATATCGTTTTAAAGAATTAATTGTATTATTCTTTTTTTAAGTTAATTATAAATTACCGATAAACAGAATATTAGGCATTTTGTTTTTGGGACTGACTTTATCACGGGGTATATCATGGTTCGCCGTCCCAAAAACAAAATGCCTAATATTCTGTATTTATACTTTCACGAAAAAGGGGGGCATGTACCTTGTAAGCGCAACTCCTACTAAACAGCAAGCGGGGGGTATCACTCAGTGAGGTCACTCACAGTTCTAGTTTTATTTTCGTTACTAAATACAATTTATAAAAATATTTGCATGGTTTTTTAGAAGTTTTTAATCTGGCAACAATGTTATTTTTAATATCATGCAGACTCCCATACTCTGAAATAAGTTTTTTTCCACCTCTTTGGGACTACACCTGCAATACCATAATAAGTTTGTACAAATAACTGTTTTTCATCAGAGACAATATAATTAATATAAAAAAACAACACCACTATAACAATATTTTTCAATAATAAAAAAAATACCATTTCTTTTAATATTTAAATTAATCCAAATGGGTTGACTCAAGATGTTAATAATATCTTTTTTCTCTTCGTCTTTTATTGGCAGCAGTTCTGACAAGTTAAGAAGAATATATCTCTCCAAAACGGATTTAGCTTATCAGAAATACTATCCAATCCGTCCTTTTTTAAGTATAATATCTTACCTCCACCATATTATTCTATATAACTTAAAAATAAACTTTTCAAAGGGGACATATTCGTTGGATCAAAAAGTTTATGAAGCCAAGACATTTTAGTGTCTTACATGAAAATTGAATATATGGAAATTTTAACCCCCTTCCACATAGTTATTTGTAATCACATTTCTTTTAATTTTGTCAGATTTCCATCGCATAAGAATTTATAGAAAATCCCCAGTTGTGACGTCAAAAGCATTATGACCTTTGACAGGCACATTTACAGCTGACAAACACCGGATTCGACCCAATTTGCTTCCCGTTAAATACAAAATAATACTTCAGCACAACTTTCAAAATTTGGCAAGAAGTAGTCTTTATTGGACAAGTAAATGTCAAATGAACTGCCCTTTCGTGAGATTCGTTAGATGTCCAAATGCGTGACATATAAAAATAGCAAATGCAGATCTAATCATAATTGGGTTAAGCTTTATCAGAAATACATTCGCGTGTTTAGTCCAGATTGGATAGATTATGTTTCTTAAGCTACTTATATCATATTTCTTTATCTCCATTTTTGATAACAGATAATGATCTTGCAATTGATCATGCAATTAATTGCAGATCTTTTAAAATTGAAAATAATGATATATCAGAAATATCTTAAAGGCATTATTTGGCAATAAATGTAAAAAAAATATGATTTTCGTGACAGGAAGAATGCCAATTTCTGTCAAAAAATTCTTTTTACAAGAAAAGGCATACAACATAACAAAGATTACATGGTACAATATTGGTTTAAGTAAGTACGTAAAACTGCCCTTCAAATAATCTTTAGAAACAACGTGTACATACGACCTCTAATAAGGAAGTGCCAACAATATATATGATATCTGTGGTTAGATACGTCTCTTGATTATCATTAGGCAATGTAGTGGTTCGGCACTCATGTGGTTTTTTTTTTAAAATGGCAGATGACACGAGGAGGCTTACAAGATGTCTCACATTCATTAAGGAGAATACATCACAAGTGGAGAAAATTTTAGATGTTCTTATTGAAGATGAAATCATTGGTTTAGACGAACGTTCTCAAATTCTGACAAAACTTCCGTTAGAGAACCAAATACATGCTATAATCGAAACAGTAGTCAGAAAACAGGCGCACCAGTCTTTCATGGAAGCTTTGAAAAAAACTGGAAATAGTTATGTTGCTGATAAGATTACGGGATGTACGTTTCAGAAAGGTAACTATTTTATTTGATTCCTGCAATTGTCATTTGAATGAGATTTTGTGAAATTGTGAAATATATAGATATAGTCGAACAAATGTTAATTTATTATTTTTTGAAAATGGACCGCACTTACAATTTTTTGTGCACTTACAATTATTTGTGTAATAATGTTGATAGTATATAAAGATAGAAGCAGATTGAAATCCGGGGTCCTGGCTTGGTGCTTAGAAAATAAACGTTGAAGAAAATCGAGAGACATTGGCAACATTGGACACAACAGCCACAGGACAAAGACAAACAAAACAAAAATAAAACACAACACAGAAAACAAATCAGATGAGCAACACGAACGGCACTAACATGGTTCACTGGTATAATTTTATCGATATTTACAGTTCCTAAGTCATGTAATTTTTATTTAAGCTAAGGTTCTCCTCCCTCAGTCATATGTGACCTTAGCAGATATTATCTATGTTGTTTAGGTCCTTGTGTTTTCTTACTCCTAAATACTTTTTGAAGTTATTTCGCTTTGAGCGTACGCGATGAAGATTATTACAGAAACGCATCGTGCGCACTAAATTAGATATCTACGTTTTTATTGTTTTTATACACACCAACAGAATTTATTAAAACAGGTTTGGCTTTCACCGACTACATTTCAAATGTATAAATACTAAACAATATTAACCAATGCTTTAGATATATTCTAGAGTCTAGTGAAGGTATAGGAAAATTTTATTTTTCTTCAACTATGATAGAGAATTCGTAAATTATGTGCATTTATTGTTATACATTTCTGTCGGTATTAGTTGAAATACAAGACTTTGAAGTGAGCTGGGTAAAAACTCATTGGCACCGTTTCAGGTACAAAGGAATATATAGGAGCTTGGGGACATTTTTCGAGCGCTGCTTTTTACAAGCTCCTGTAACATTTAGTTTCAAAGTCTAGAATCTTTGAATATAAGGCCGTCTAATCCAAACACTTGTCAATTCGGAACAAATTAGATGAACGTGCGAAACGTTTAAAAATATTCAAAGCTTAAGTCGAAGTACAGGCAATACAATGACCAAATGAAAAAGACAAGCAATAATTTGCACTACGCAGAAAAAAATATTGATAAACATGAATATCACAAAAACCAGGAGGTGAACTCGAGTGTTTCGGATGGGTAGGCAGTTCCTGCTCCACTAGTGCCATCCGTCCTAAGCGTGTTCTGTTAACATGTGTTTTCTTGTGATTCTAACTTTGACATATATGACCTTTGCTTTGTTTGGTAGTAGGTTGTGACAATTGAGTTGTCATTGTTCTTAATATTTAGTTTTTAAATTCGTTTCTTAGATTGTTTGGTGTCGAACACCACGACAGACGTAAAATATAGAACATATATGTGTACTATATTTCTATATTTGATAAAACAAAATGTTTTAAAAACCTCGAGTTTTCTATAACTTAATACGTGCAATGCGTTTCTGTGTTTTGTGAATCGTGTTTAGTCCTTTTGTCCTTTCCATTTGACCATTGCATTGTTTGTTCTTCTTCTTTGTGGCTTTTGATTACCCCTTTGGCATCTTAAACTTTTTTTAATAAATGATATTATATCTTATAATATAAATTTCAAAAATAACTATACAAAGGTGTATATTGATGAGTGTTACTGTGTCCATGTAAGTGTTCTTTCTCGTGTTTTGCAGATCACCTCTTTGACAATTTATCAATAATCACACGCGAAGTAATTTAACGTGACGTAATCAAAAAGCATGTTTGATTGATTGATTTATTGTGTTTTAACGCCACTTTCAGCAATATTTCGGCTATATCATGGCGACCAGTTTTAGTGGTGGAAGAATCCGGAGTACCCGGAGAGAACCACCGACCATGGGCTGGCAACTGGTAAACTTTATCACTTGCGGTTGCGAGTCGAGTGCAACCTTTTTTGTAATTTACAAAGCCG
>MJUT01009703.1:426735-439666 GCA_002080005.1 Gigantidas platifrons
GGGGGGGTAAGTGAGAGATGTGATTTTCAGAATAAAACCGTATATGGAACGGCTACAACGTTGGTGAATGATTTTATTTTAAAAAATGTATGACTTTTGTGCATGTTCTGCTTTCTTGCAATGTTGGCTGATCATTTGTGTATGAGTTTCTGTATAGCTGTTAGAGATATTGTGAGTGATGTTATGTCAGTATGTGTGCTTGGACCTTTGTCGGTAGTATTGTCTTGTGGGTCTACAGTAAATACAGACTGAAACTGTCCTTAGGCGTAGATGATGTTTGATTTTTGTTTTGTGTCAGCGATGAGTGGGTTTTCGTTCTTCGGTGGTGCGACACCTGTTTTGTCTGTACGGAATGGATTGCATATAAGAGTACAGCTTAGTGGCCGGGGTTTGATTGCGGAAGTTTCAGTCAGTATTTATAGTGTGTGAGAGGTGTCTCAGTCTGTTAAGAATATCTACCCCCCCCCCTTTTTTTTTTTTAGAGTAATCCTGTATGTTGTCATTGTTCATACCTGTTGTTTATTTGTTTATTATGTTGATGTTGTTTGTTATTATGTAAACTCTGCCCGCGAGGGCGCCTTAAATGGTTTTTTTTTTTTTGGGGGGGGGGCAATAATATTATATGAATGATTTGATTTTGATTTATAAAGAAAATAGTACATTCCCTTTCTTTGTCGACATGATGAATTTTTACTATTCTTAACAGGGAAATATCATCGATCCAACAAATGTGTCATCAAACACAATACAAGTTTATTTTGTTAAATTGGAATATGAATTATGATCATTCCAGTCTATGTTTATATTCGGTCATATGTGAGATCTAATAATCGTTCTCTTGTGGTTAGAGGTAAATTTCATTCATCGTTCTCTTGTGTTTGGAGGTAAATTTCATCTATCAACAAAACAAAATGAAATGAAAACATCCAGAAGTTATATATCTTTTAATGTTTTCACAAATAGTCTGAAAGAAATGTTACTGCTTAGGTTTGAAGCTGCGCGAATTGGTTTATGTAGACTGATGTCCACTCGATGTGTCAGAAATAAAACAATAAATCGCTCAGCATCAAATTGTTCACAGACACGAGGACTTACGGACATCACGGATGACGATAGTGAAAATATTTCAACAAAATGTATTGCTAAGCACGAATTTCCGGACAAATTATATGGTAAAAATTGTCATCATGTATCAGGTGTAACAATGCTAAATTGTAAACCGATGTCCAAAATATTTCACCCACTAATAGTCCAGTCAATATGCGAAAAACCCCAAACAAATTGCAACAGAAAAATAAAGTAGCCTATTATCTTTATATACATATGTTTTAAGAGATATAAAAAGTCGCCATCAAAATAATATTGGGAAATGCATGAATTTAATCAAGAAAAATTAATGATCTGGTCGTGAAAACTATTGACGGCCATTGCGCTCCGTACGATATTATAAAATACAGAATCGTCTTGGGTATTGCAGACAATGAATAGAATTAAACACATTGTTATTGAAAATTAGTCATGAATTGTTAAGTATATATTAATATAAAGGAAAAAACACATTACAGTCGAAAAATTATATAATAAATGCACCAGAAATGTACGATCTTTCCCATTTTTACCTGACGGAAAGCAGACGATTTTTTCCGGACCGACATATTTTTATGAAATGCCTCTTAAACATGATTATTTCACAAAATAAACATTAAAATCTAAAACTTTAAAACTTTAAGTTTGCAAATATAGCACATATTTTCAATAAATATAAATAAAATTCAGATAAGGCAATTACAAAATCGTTTTAGAAGTGCATCACGTTTCTGAATATTATGGCAGCCCGTCATGGACATGAATAACGTTGCGATATGTTTATAAGTTGTGTGCAGACTAATACAGCCACTCTTCTATTAAAGCTTATCATGTTTAACCTTTAATGTTCCTATACAAAGAAAGTTATATTCGGAGACTATGAAGGTCAGATCATATGGTAGTTTTTATTTGGATAATGCAGAATAATTTGTTTCCTGCATGATTTTCAGTAAGATAATCTTATAACTGTCCGTGCATCATTAGGGAGTTCTCTCTGTAAATATATGTACAAAGTGAATTATTGTGTTACTTTTATCCGTTTTAATAAGTGACATTGCAAGTGGAGTGAAGGATCTTGTTCCTTTTATATCCGTTTTAAATGTGATATATCTACAAGATTCGCTGGATCTTGGTGTTCCATATTTGGAATGCAATACAGATTAAAGAAGAAAGAAGTTGTCGTCCTTCTTACATTTACTTTCGTTTCTGTTTACACCAGAGCTTCAAATTCAAATTAATGCAATCATTTATGTAACTAATTAGTAAATTTTGTCAATCAATCAAGATCTTTATTCTCATAAACCATAACAGAACAATGGTACAGAGAAAAACATCATTCAAATACATTTCACATATTATACACAGTACACATGACAAGATGGATTCACATTAGGAAGAGATTTAATATAAAAGGTGCTACAGAGATAGGCATCGACATTTACAAAAATAAATATAAAATCATAAAATCTTTTCAACAAAAAACTGTTGGCTACAAAGCCGAGTTTCGGCCTATGAAGTCGACTTCTTAAAATTGTAAAATCTTACACATGCAGTGACCGGCTAAAAATAGCAACAATCGCTAAAAATATCAAGAGAAAATCACAGAATAAAGTGAACCGAAAGAGATAACACATTTTCAATGCTGATTGAATTATTATAAAAAAAACAAAAAAACAAAAAAACATTTGAATATCATTTTTGAATGCTGATCGGCATTTGGCATTTAATACTTCTTTGTTTAGTCTGTTCTCAATTTGCTTTGCATACATACATTGTATAGCTCTCTGATAAATGAAAATTAAACTATAAACAGTCTATCAAAAATATTTTCAAATCAGAACAACGAAACGCTCGGTATATATACCACTTATAATTACCAAAAGCGATACATTTTTTGTCAGTCACTGTTCAGTTTTGTTTGGAAAAAAAATTAGTTTCAGTTTTATTGGTGAAGGAAACCGGAGTACCCGGAGAAAACCACAGACCCGTCGCAAGTCACTGACAAACTTTATCACATAATGTTGTATCGAGTGTACCTCGCCTGAGCGGGGTTCGAACTCACAACTTTAGTGATGATAGGCACTGCTTACACAGATAGTTGTAAATCCAACTACCATGCGATCACGACCACGACGTCCCCTATATATTGAACTTGTTTTCAGCCTGATTATAGCTGAAATACTGTACGACGGACATCAAACAATAATCCATCAATCAACCTTATGATAGGTTTGTTAAACCGCCCTGGGCTTATAATGTTTGTCATAATTTCACGGACTTTGACTATGCCAGCATGCCATTGTTTCGCCTTGCAAGGTCTGGGTTATGTTGTCCCAACAAAAAAAATCCACCATGACTACGGAAGCAGTCGTCATTTTGTTTTACGTTTTAAATGAGAGGCTGTAATATATTTTTTTAATAACCGATACGAACATCAGCAGAATTTTTTTTATTGTGATTTTTGTATTGAATACATTGTTCACTAGAGAGTCGTAGGAGTGGACCGGAAAGCGTAGGGGGAGGGAGCAAGCTTAAAAGTGGAAGTCAAGTGAGGGAACAAGCTTCAGAAGTGGACCGAGGAGTGTGTGGCAACTTTAAAAATGTGTGGGGAAATCTTCAAACCATGACTGAAAAGGGTGAAATTTTCAAAAATTAACACACAAAACGGGTCTTTTGGAATCAAAACTATCGAAAAACATCTTAGTTGACTTAATTCCATGCAAATATTCCACTTAAACTAAATTTATACCAAATAATTTAAAGTACTACCATTGACCCCGTCCCTGCTCCTATGCCCCTGCATTATATATTAATATATTAAACACGGTTGCTGAAATCTTATCTATTTTTTTATATCTCAACCAAGTATCAACAAAAACACACAAAACTGTTTTATATTGACCTAATCTGAGGACCAAAAATTGATCATTGGTATAACTGAAAGTGACAACTGGTCAAAGCTGTACAGCATATGATATCTACAGTTAATATATGAACCATTGCGTATTGATTTCACAGGATTTTAGTAGAAGAATTTTACCAAAATAAATACAACTTTTATCTTAACAGATCGTGTGATACTGTCAGAAAAATAAGTTCAATGACAACTTGAGGTTCATCTGAGCCTGAATCGCTCACATAGTTATTCGTGCACTAAGTACTAGCATTTGAGTTCACAAATTTTGTAGTGTCGGAGACAAACAAAAAGAGGAATCTTTATAGAGGACCTCCCATACATAATTTGATTTACTTTAAAAATCAAACGGCCAAGCCAATTATGAGGAAATGATAAAAAAAATATGACATTTTAAGGGTGAAAACGCATGACCATAGCTTAGGGATTTCTCCTTGTTGTCATGGTAACTGCACGTTGCAATGTGTATCATCATATGGTAATTTTGATCAAGTATGATATTTAAAATAAAACCATGTTTGTTTCTGAAGATATGCTTTAAAATTGATGTCAATATTATTTTAATATACAAATTTGTACGACAGAACTGAAGAAGTTATCTCCCTTTAAAGGGTAAAAATGTACCAAATTATAAAGGCTAAAAAATATACTAAATCCTCAATATATCCATGGCGACTTTTTTTCTTTTAAAGGGGATGCAGTAAAGTTGCTAAAACACCACTTAGAAATTCTGTTGCAATTTGTTTTCGGTTCGGCTATTTTTATCATAGATTGACTGGACTATAAGCGAAAGGCGAAGGAATCCTTGGCAAGGCCAACTAAACTTAATTAGTATATTTTCCCTCCTGAGAAAAGTTGGGCATGTGGGAAGATTTTATTTTTTAATAGTTCAATAGAAGAATCAACGTCGGTTGACATGTCATGTTTACTTTTGCCGATTCTCACGGTGATCCTCGCCATCTGCAAATCAGTTTGGGGTTTTTTCCCGTCAACATTGCCGGCAAGGAAGCTATTATATAGGTCAAATATTGTGCATTCATCACTCGAATTGGTCGTGAACCAACCCTTTTTCTCCTTCACCACGGCAACAGCACATATTATGACGAACACATGCAGTGATTCAGCTAGCACTCGTCACTTTCGTCATTGACGATTGATATTAGAAAGTGACGAGTAATTCCCGTACCCAATTCGCCACTTGAATTTTCAAAAAATCATTAAAAAAATGTTTGTAAAAATCCATTTTTCTTCTTCATTTGCTGATTAAAACTAATTAGTTTTCACTACAATGACAATTTTATGACATGTCGCAAGCCAATCAACGGATTATAGAATTTTTGTTTTGATTGCGTAATCTTTGATCTCACCTGGCTTGATTTACCTGGTTAAAGATAATGATCCCGACAAAGAATTCAATCAACGATAATGATCTTTTTTTTTATAGTTATGACATATAGTGTACTCAAAATGCCACAGTGTACATATTTTTGTAATCGTCATTCATTGCACGATTCGTCACAATGTCCGGAATAACGAACTATTGTTGCCACGTTTCATTTATGAAAAGGTCAATACATGTATCATGTTTATTGAAATCTTTCGTATCCATTAAGTATTTTGAAAGTGATTATCTCCAAAAGTTATAAATTGTGATTAAAGAAACTTTAAAATAAAAATGGCACCATCAAAAATGCAGTACGCATCCACCGAAGCTACTTTAATTTCTACTTTTCAGCAAACGAACATAATTTATTTATTCCCATTTCTGTGACATGAAGTCTTAGTTCTCATATTTAATATGTTCATTTATATGCAACAGTTGGTCATTCAATTCGTTGAAATGCACTGCACGAGGACCCATCAGATTTTTATCGATCTGCATCCGGGTAACAATTGCGTTCTATTTATAGAACTATTTACAAACAGACACGTGTCTGCAATAAAAAAAATAACTACAGTACAGTACATTTTTATTCCAGTTGTTGCAATTTGATTATGAGGTCTGAGAAATAATAATTTATTTTACAACTTTCTCCAGTTTTTGACGTTTGTTTATATATATTTTATTACAAGTTGGACCATTGTGCAAATTGGCAGAGGCATATTTTTTTCTGCCGAAGACCACAAATATGAGTTATTACACAGTAACATTTCAAAAAGTGTGGGGGAGGGGGTTATTACAATTTGTGTGGTAGTATTAGACAAAGCACAGTAAGATTTCAAAAAAGGGGGGGGGGGTATTACAACTTGTGCGGTATTAGATCAAAAGTAAATTATTATAAGATTAAGCTCATTATATTCTTGTCTATTCATATTTAGAAAAAAAAATTCTGCTCCGCAAAAGTGACTAATGGTCTCAAAATCCTGGCTGAAACCCTGACATGTCAGGGTTGGCAAAGTATTGACCGCCCGGGTTTTCCCAGGTGGGAAAACCTGGGTTTACCCGGGCTGGGCAATACTCCCTGAAATGGGTAATACTGGGTAATATGTTTTTTAAGCTTATTTTTACAAAGAATAGTTAAGACATGCTATGATTTCATTGTATTATTGCTAAATATATACATTATATACACAGAAACATTTAATGCAACTAGTTCACCTTTCAATTTCATCTTTTCCTCTCAACATTCTATAACAGAATACAAGTTTTGCACATTTTTGTATGCTGAAGTTTGTTTCTAAGTTTTGTTTGAATTAATCCAAAGTTGGAAAATATTCTCTCAATGGAAGCAGAACTTGCAGGCATGCCCATTAGTTTCCTGGCTAACTGACAAAATAAGAGATTAAGTGGTGTTAGTTTTTCTACACTCTTCCACCAAACAGCTGGTGAAACATTCATTGTTACAGACTCATTTGTTAATGACTGAGGTCGAATTTTATCATCACACATAAATTTCATTAAGTCAGGCACGAGTTCTAGATTCTCCTCTTGAAGCATTTCCTGTGCAGATGTTATCTGATCGGACTTAAGTTTTTTCCCCCCTGTATCTAGGGTGCAGAATGTTAGCCAAGAAGTGGCTGGGGGTCATTGCTTGGTTAAATCGCTTTTCTACAGTTTTCAAATAAGGAGCAAGGTCTTCTTCCTGAAGTAAGTCCATCCAGACTTCACATGCATCTGCAATGGAAGCAGAATCTGATTGGAGACCATCTAATGCATTTGATATTGGTTTAAGTTGACTATTAAGGTGTCTAACTTCATTTGCTAAACCAACATTTTGTATCAAATTTCTTATACGAAGTTCAATAACATCTTCATGCTGAGCAGCTATCAATAACATAAAGGGTCTATTTTTAATGAAAGTTTGGATACAATGAAGTTGACTGTTCCACCTTGTGTTACATGGCAATTGTGGTTTAACAGAGCCAGACATTTCACTAAACAATGCCCCAGGAATATGGTGATTTCTAAAGTATTTGTTAATTTCAACAATTTGATTGATCACTTGTACTGGTGTGACCTCTTGACCAACTAAATTTAACCAATGGGAAGAACACCCATAAACTGTCAACTCTGGAGTACTCTGTTTCAAATTTTCCTTCATAACCTGTATTTATTTCTCATTGTCAGAAACAACCCCTGATATACTGCATTCAAAAAGTTCTCTTGCATCACTTATTGAAGAAAGTGCAATGTCAGTGCAATACTGTGCAGTTTTAATATTTGTCCCAGTTTCAACTGCAGACAAGAAATAGGATTTTCCTCCCATGTGAAGACTTGATGCAATTACAGGGCTATTACATTTGTATGTATGTCACTCCACCCATCTTGAACCAAAACAGCATCTTGTCCCTTTAAATTCGATTTCATCTCTTTTGTTATCTTATCATGTATTCTATCAAGGAGAGGTCCTCCAATATCCTTACGATTTGGACTGAAATAACCTGGTTTTAACATTTCAACTGTTTCCCTCCACACAGGATTATCAGCAATATTAAAGGGCAAGTTGCATGCATAAAATAATTTGGCTATTTGTTGATCTAACTTTTCCCATGTAGTTGAATCAGTTGTAACACCAAATCCACTTAAGTTTCTCTGTCTTAACTTGGCCCTTTTTGGGGTTAAAGACTGGTCCTGGTCCATACAATCACCTACAAAATATTCAATTTATTACATTAATTTTTAATGTATTGTAAAATTCAATTGCTAACCAAACTTAAAAAACACCCTTAGGGAAAATGGCAGGCATAATTGTATAGATGAAAGGGCTAATTATTGTTAAATAAACATATTTGTTTGACATTTCCTAACCTGTATAATTATACATGTACATGTAAGTATCTATGAAGTTGTGAAAACACTTGTTTAACAATTAAACAAATATATTAAATATTTAAATATTTAATATTTTATTGAATAAATTGCACATATATAGTACAGAAATTCAAAGGGATTACACATCAGGCACAGCCTATGTAAGTGTTTATGTTAATGAGGAATCAGAATATTTCTGGTAAAATAGTAAGGAATACACTGTGAGGTTGTCCAGCTATACATTATAGATACAAAATGGATTTAACAATCTTTATCAATTGAAATTAAGAATATTTCAACTAAAATGAAAACATATTTAATTTAAAAAATAATAATAAAATTTTTGTATTGCTGATTTAAGTATATGAGTCAATGTTAATTAGATATTTTATATTTCCCAAAGATGTATATTGAATAAGATAATTTAGAAATCAAATCTCTTAGTTTCATGAATAAATTTGTGTACAGCATCTACAATTTCTATATTATCATCAACCGAAAATTCAGAAGAGCCCATAAGTAAGGTGTCAATATTTAGTATATCAGTGAATCTTCTTAAAGTAGAAAACAAAGCAAATCTTTGTTGTATAAAATACGGACATACATAGAAATAATGAAAGTTATCTTCAGTGTCATCCTCACACCCACACTGCGCACTGTCTGACAGGTGTGACAAAAACAAGTGACGTTTCAGATTATTTGCCAAATTTCACAACTAACAATGTAATATATTTAGCTTTCTCTGCCCATACTCAAAATAAGGAGGGGGAACACAGATTTCTTGACTAATTTGCTTTTTGAACATCGCTCCACTCTGAAGATTCTGAATGTCAACATCAAGCTGATTCCATTGATCAAGCACACTAGGGTAAAAACTGTTTTTATAAGAAGTACGACAAGACAGGAGGTTAAAGAATCGATTATTTCTCAAGTTATAATGCATATTTTCATTTAAATGCAAAAGGATTTCATCTAAAAACAATTAAACAACATTTGGCTATAACATTTCATTCAAAATGTTCAAGTTATACATTTGTATTAGGTTTTACAATTATTCAGACAAAATTTCTTACCATCAGTAAATTTTCTCTTGGCTGGAGTTGTAGGTATTGTACTGGTATCTTCAGTTTGTGCATTTGAATCTCCAATACTAAGTTCTTGACTATCAACAGCAGGAGAAAGTTTATCATATGTTGATACACACTTTTGTCTATGTATTTTAAGTCTTTCACTTTTTGCACTAACAACAGTTTTACAGGCTTTGCACTTTGCAACTTTCTTTGTACCATCCTCAGTTATATAAAAAAAATTCCAAATTGAATCTTTTGGTTTCATGTTTACAGTTCAACCAAATCAAACAGAATGAGAATCCACATGTATTAATTTTAAAGAAAGAATTGTTCACAATTGTTCATGTGCATTCATGTACAAATAATGTATGATTTAGATTTTCTTGACCAATACTCACTGAGATTTCTACAGTATCTAATAAGGGCCTTAGGCAGAGACTTATAAAACACTTTTTTATTGAAGTTTAACCTTACAAAACAAGTATTTCATATTGCCCAGTATTGCCCAGTAAAACCCGGGTTTTCCCAGTATTGCCCACTGGGCTGGGCAATACTCATAAAACCCGGGTTTTTGCCAATCCTGACACATGTGGTTTAAAATGACGCAGAAGTGTCAATAAATACATTAATAGTACATGCGTACCATACTCTGACACAGAAAAAATCCGGAAATCATAATTTCGGTAAAATAAAAAAAATGGGGCCAACCTATTTTCGAGGGGCAGGCGGGGATGAAAATCTATCAATTACTTTAAATTGGTCCAATTTATAGCTCACCTTGCTACAGCACAGAAGTTGAATATCCTATATGCTGAATATAATGCAAAATAACACAGAAGTTTCATGAATGTTGAGTGAAACGAACAAAGAATGTAACACAATTTAAAAAAAAAATCTGATCTGTGAGCTGCCAATGGGCGATTGCTATTTTATTATTTACTAGCGATGTCAGGGGTGTGGAATTGCCATGCCCGACTTGTCCGACTCGTACATAGAACCTGCCGGACAAGTAGATTTTCCTGGCTAGCTTGTCCGGGGACAAGTAAAATCAACAAATAAAAAAGTACTCTGGGAAGACAATTCCTCAAATGATATTATATTGTAAAATGACGTAACAGGTTTTTGCTGGAGTTCCGAATGTGACGTTTCCTTGCTTGTCCATAGCTTTTCATAAACAAACAGGGCCTTACATCCGTGAACGTATAATACAAATCGGGTTGCAGTCGTTACTATGGACAAATATTTGATAATGAAAAAAAAGACTGGGAATGATTCTGGCCACAATGAACATCACGAGAAAGTTAAACACAAAACTCTAGAGGAAAAGGACACAAAATGTGAGGAAAAACACCCAAGTGGCTGGCCGATTTCTCATGTTGACTGCTGGATTCTGATAGTGTCATATATTGAAATATCTGCAGAATATACTCTGATTTTGCAGACAAGAAATCATTAATGTTTATTGGCAAAATCGTGCACAGAATGGATACCTATCTTCCCACCAGTCATCTGCAAAGTATGAAGACACCACTAAAACTAAATACTAGTATATGACTGTTTTGACTGATAAATCCATTGTCAAGGTTAATCAAAATGAACTTCATTGATATGAGATTTTTTTCCACCACAGCTTATTCTGTATCTAAAAACAACCAGCTAATCTGACTGTATATTCCTATCTGAAATCCAAACTTAAAATGGCCTTCATTTGGGAAATGATCACTTAGGCAGGGATGTTTGTGTTAACTTTATTAAAACTATATTTCAAATGTTGCACAATGATGTAATAGACAATATAAAGAAGTTCAATTTAGCAACTATTTTTATAAGTATCAAATGTTTGTACAAAAAACAGGACAAGTAGGATTTTGTCCGGACAAGTAACTTTTTTCAGATGACTTGCCCGGGGACAAGTAGAACATTTCAGTATTTCCACACCCCTGGATGTATTTAAAGAACTCTGTGTACCTTTTTGTCATTCGTTGTGTCATTTACTCTATCTGTTATTCTTGTTTTGCAGGGCTTTCAAAAGTTTTTAAAGTAGGTGCCTACAATGACTTAAAGTAGGCGGCTATTTGTGTGTCTTGCTTATGTAAAAAACAGTCAAAGTAGGAGGCTCAAGACCTTTAATAGCAGGTGGAATATAGCCGCCTACCGCCTACTTTTGAAACCCCTGGTTTTGTTTTTGTTGTTCAATTGTACATGTACATTTGTACATGCTTTAAAATACTGGAAATTACTCATTTATACTATATCTCTCTGAGTAGAGGACTTTCTCTATGCAGATTTATGTAAACAAAAAGTTATTTGAATTGCTTTGAGTTTGAAAGGTAAGGTTGTCAATAACATGTGAATTCTGAAACTCCAATGATATGATTTGCATCTTAAAATTGTTATTTTCATTTTTGGCATGTTTGGGATACTCTCTCTCTATATGGGAGAGAGGGTACATTTGTAGGTACAAAATGTATGTATATACTCATAAAAAAAGGGAAGATATCAAATTGTTGATAGGCTGCATCAGTGGCGTAATGCTTAACATGATTGTGTGGCAGATTGTGGGCTCGACCCCCTGTCGGATCAAACTGTAAAATTGGTATTTGCTGCTTCTCCGCTGAGCATGCAGTAATAACGTGTAATCTTGAGCAAACACTGGTTGGCGCAGAATCATCATAATGTGTCTGAATGGAGCAACTATTTTTTCTGGGTACTCCTGGTACTATTAAAACTGACTGCCATGATGTAACTGAAATATTGTTGAAAGTTGCATTAAACTGCATAACCCTAACCCTTCAATCCACATTTTATTATTTTCAGTGAAAAGGCTAAAGGATAAATTTCCAGAACCCTCCAAGATGATTACAGAAATATACCAGCCTTTAGTAGAAACAAATAAAGAAAGAGCTCCAGTTTTTAGCTTTGTACCCAAGTTAAATGGTAGACTTTGGAAAGCACAACTTCATTTCAATTTTCCAACATGCTTTTATGCAACTGGTATACACTCAGACTTAGAAAAGGCAAAAGAAAATACATATTTAGAAGCATGCAGAATGTGCAAGGTAAAGTTATAAACACAGTAACATACACATATTTTAATCTTTTTTAGCTCACCTGACCCAAAGGGTCATGTGAGCTTTTGTCATCACTTTGCGTCCGTCGTCGTCCGCGTCTGTAAACTTTTCATACTTTCTTCTTCTTCTTTGAAACCACTGAACTGATTTGGACCAAATTTGGCAGAAATGTTCATTGGGAGGTCCTCTACTAAATTTGTTATTTTGGTGCAGATCGGAAATCCAACATGGCTGCCAGGGCCAATAATGTGTTCTGATTGGTTGAAACTTTGAAAATCTTCTTGTCAGAAACTACTTAGCCGATGGAATTGTAACATTACAGAAATGATGACTGGATGGTCCTCTACTAAATTTGTTATTTTTGTGCCAATCGCATATTCAAGATGGCCGCCATGACTCGACTTAGTTTAACATTGGACCCTATGGGAATTTCACATTTTCATCTTTTTTTTCTGAAACCACGAAACAGATTTGAACCAAACTTGGCAGAAATGTTCATTAGATGGTCATATACAAGATTTTTGTTTTTGGCGCTGAT
>MJUT01009703.1:440284-490014 GCA_002080005.1 Gigantidas platifrons
GGAAAATTGTTTAAAAGTCTTCCCTCTGAAACCAGTCAGCCAATTTAAAGCAAATATGGCATGGATGGTCCTTGGGTAGTATACTTTTAAAATTGTGTCTGGTGACTACCACCTCCATCCAAGATGGCTGCCATGAACAGACATAGTTTTAACATAGAACCCTATGGGATTTGAATAGTAACTTAGATGTATTCGGCATGCAGACATTCTTAAAAGGACTTAGTTATGTCAGGTGAGCGATACAGGCTCATGTGAGCCTCTAGTTTAAATTTATGTCATATACACTTACCTTTGTGACCATGACAATTACCTTATTTTAACCATTCAAACCTGCCCAAGCAGTCACCTGTGTTAAAAGGTCACCTTTTTCTTGTGCTGTTATAGAAAATTTCATATGAATTGAACCTCTTTTAAGAGGTCACCTGTCTTTAAAGACCTTTTTTGATTTGTGATAAAGGTACTGTATCTCTTAATAAAGGTTTGAGTGCATGTTTCTGTCACTGAACCAATTGAAAATTGTTTTTAACTGAAGAAAGACTACAAACAACAAGCTAAGAGTTAATATAAAGACCATTACTGGCATTAGATAGGGTCAACTCAGAAATATAAATACCGGTACATGTTATTAGTATTCAATATACATTTGTATATGTATAAAACTTAATGTTTCAACAAATTTGAGTAAAATTATTATTAGTTGTGTTTTGAATGTTATAATTCAAGAAAATTCTGAAAAACTGAAAATTTAACATTTTGCATTCACAAAAAATGTATTCCAACAGGAAATGGAATATAGGAATAATCAGAATGTTACATCATCAAAATTTGACTTCATTATTATTGTGCACAAATACAAATTTTTATGATACAACACACACACAATACTGACGAGAAAAAGTAAATATTTCCAAAATAAGAAATATGAAGTAGTAAAAATGCTCAAAATGACAGTTCCAATGTAACATTTGGGGACCTTGCCACATTGTACAATAATGAAAGGGGAAAGGGGAAATCGAAGGTGAAATGTTAATGTTGTCAAATTAATCTCTATAGAAAAAAGCATGTACAATGTACTGTAACTATTGAGTAATAGATTTTGTTCTCTTAATGCAAAACAAAAGTAAATTTGGTAGGTATGTGTCTAAAATTGAAAGTGCACATCTCCATAGTATATTCAAGCAATTTCTAAAATCTCTATTTAATTCCAAAAGTTAATTTTTGGAGAAATATTGGATATCAAGATTGAAATAGGGGCCGTCTTGATCGTATGGTAGTTGGATTTACAACTACCTTTGCAATCAGTGCCTATCACCACTAATGCTGTGAGTTTGAATCCTGCTCATGTGAGGTGTACTAAATACAACATTATGTGGTCAAGTTTGTTAGTGACTTGCAACAGGTCAGTGGTTTTTTCCAGGTACTCCGGTTTCCTCCACCAAGAAAGCTGACCGCAACGATATAATTGAAATATTGTTGAAAGTGGCGTTAAACACCATAACATAACCGACCTAAGATTAAAGTAGGAGAAGTAGAAGACTTAATATCTTCCACTGCAGCCAGAAAACCTACATATATTCACAATTTTTGATAGAATGTAAGAGAACTTGAGAGAATGACTCCATTATTCAAGTAATAGATGCAAAACATAAACAAATGTTAGTTACATTCATCTGTTATGGTTAGTCAAACTTCTAACTGTGCAACCATAACTCTTATGATCTTTTTTTTTGTGTGTTGCCGAACTCTTTAAGATCTTCTTTTTTTTTTTTTTTTTGTGACCAACAATAAAAGAATAAAAGAGCTAGGGTTCGACAGCTACCAAACTGTGTGTTGGTGACCTGAGTGTTATAACCATTGTTGATACACAAAATAAAGTAAAAAAAAGCTGTTTACATATTTTTCCCTCATATTTAGATATTGGTAAAACTTTAGTATCAGAAATATCATTGTTAGATTAGATTAAACATATTTTATTGCTAAATATTTTAACAATTGGATTGGACACAAATTATACCAATTTACAAGGGTCCTCTCCACATCATTGTTGTATATAATATATTCTAATATGACGTCCTTCAAACGCTTTTGAGTTCAAACCCGTGGTAAAATTAATATATACCTACACCCATTGTAATTTATGACGTCATCGACAATTTATAACGATATTTTACCAATTTTTACATATTAGAATCGAAATAATTCATGGAAGCCATATGTATACATTGTTTTTACCACGGGTAGGCCCTTTATGTCAGCTTTATGTCAACTTTGTGACATAAAGCACCTACCCGTGGTAAAAACAATATATACATATGGCTTCCATGAATTATTTCTTAAGTATTATTAAGGCCAGGCAAAATTAATTACTTGGTTCTCAGGCCTTTTTTTTTGTCATAATTGATGAGGGAGGGAGGCATTTTTTTTTAATCTTTTTACTGCAGTAAAAAGTTATGAGGGAGGCATTTTTTTCCCTTTAAATATGGAAATGTATAAAGCTTTTCATTCAGACTTCTTTCTGCCTCTTGTTTCCTCTCCAGTTTGATATATGAAACTTGAACCTGTGTTTATCAAATATGCTATGAAACATTTGTGCCGAATTTGCACAGAAACGACATTTTTGTCTATAAATGTCAAATGGAAACACAGTTTTTATTTATACATTGTCATAGCGATGCTTTAAATCTCATTTAAGCACAATGCTTTTTAAAGCATTTCACTGACCACGCGATATAAGAGAAAAAATGGACGCGGTCGTTTTTTCCGTACGGAAAGCGCTACCGCATTCAAAAAAAATTTAAGCTATTTTTGCATTAAAATCAGCAATGCGGCGACAAATTTCCACATGCAGGCGGGCCTGAGAACCAAGAAATTAACTTTTTATGGCCTAATGTATATATACTATAAAAATACATGTTCATATTTTTTTTTTATTCCAGGAACTGGGGTTTCTACATAAAAATAATACAAAGATAACACCTGAAAGCTTGTTTACTACTTTAGAACTTCTAATTGAAAGTACCATATCACCAATGAGAAGAAATGCTAAGAATCTTCAGATGGCCACAAGTCACATAGTTGATAATGGATCAAAGACCTGGGTTACAAAAATTGTTTTGAAATGGCCATGTTTATTATCATCTGAAGCTAAAGGATACTCTTCTTATAACAGTCAGTATGAAGCAGCATTATTATTGGCACACAAATTAAAGGTAATACATTTGTCATTAGAATTTGTTTTTACCAGTATTAGTTAATATTTTGCATGCAAGTAGTTTGTCTACACATATTCATGCATGTCAGTCAGGCATGTGTCACCTGACATTGACCTCATTTTCACGGTCTACTGACATTGAAAAATTCAGGTCAATTTTTTGTTTTTAAGTCAGTTTCTCTTTTTCCTATACAACATAGGCTCACCATATTTGATCCGTACATTGATCGTGGAGGAAACATGTTAGCCAGGTGTATGTCACCTGACCCTGACCTTATTTTCAGTCTATTGACTTTGTTAAATTGATGTCAAGGTTTCATGATTTGGTCAGTTTCTTGATTACCCATAAAACCTAGATTTACCTTATTTGGTTCATATATTGATGATGGAGGATACATGTGCATATTAATGCATAATTCACCTTAACCTAATTTCAGTTTCATGGTGCATGTAAAAAAATCATACTAATGATTTGCAGATTGCAGGCTAGACATGCATCTGTATCTACACTTGTTATTCTCCTAGATGTATTGTATTTTCTATTTGTGCTAGAACATAGATATATGTCGACATTTGTTAATCTGATAGATGTTTTGTGTTTTCTTTTTCAGTGTCATGGATTACTCGATTCTAAAAGACTACCAAGAAACCTTTCTTATTGTATGAAATCGACATCAACGTGTGGTTATTTAATACCATCTGTGGAAGACTTTGATCCAGATTGTATTATTCACGTTGATGCTTCAAAACAAGGGTTTGGTGCGTATCTTAAAATGAAGGATGAAAACGGAGTACGATGGCTTACAGAACAATGGCCTAATGAGATTAAATCAAAGTATTTCATGTCTTCTTATATTTCTACATTTGGAGAATTATATGCTCTAGTTACAGCATGCTATACCTGGAAGCACAAGTTTGTTAACAAGCGTGTTCTCTGTTATACTGATTGCTTTTTTAGTGCTACAATAATTAATAGAGGGCTTTATTGGTCAAACTATTTTTATACATTTTCCAAATATCAAAAATTGTGTAATATTCTACTTACTACAGCACAAAAGTATGAGATTGACTTTTTAGCTTGTCATTTGAGCAGGGATTATAATGGTTTAGCAGACATGTTGTCGCGCCTTCGTGTAGAACAATTTAAGGAAGAAGTACCAGAAGCTCACGAAAAGTCTAAGAAAACAAAACATCTACTTTTTTCGGAACCATTGATTATAAAAGCCATACCTAAACAGTATTGTGCATCAGCTGTTAAAGAATTAATGATAGAACCTAAATCTGAAGGGTATTGTGTGTCAGGTGTCAAAAAATGATTGAGACTGCTAACTAGGATACAGAGAGACAAGTGATTACAAATTGCAGTGGTTGATGGGGAAGCTCATGTTTTCGTTTATCACTACATGTACTATTTGACATTAAATAATGAAATGACATTGTTGTTTTTAGCTCACCTTACCCAAAGGGTCATGTGAGCTTTTTTCATCACTTTGCGTACGTCGTCTGTAAACTTTTCATACTTTCTTCTTCTTCTTTGAAACCACTGAACTGATTTGGACCAATTTTGGCAGAAATGTTCATTGGGAGGTCCTCTACTAAATTTGTTATTTTGGTGCAGATCGGAAATCCAACATGGCCACCAGGGCCAATAATGTGTTCTGATTGGTTGAAACTTTGAAAATCTTCTTGTCAGAAACTACTAAGCCGATGGAATTGTAACATTATAGAAATGATGACTGGATGGTCCTCTACTAAATTTGTTATTTTTGTGCCGATCACATATCCAAGATGGCCGCCATGACTCGACTTAGTTTTAACATTGGACCCTATGGAAAAAATGTTTAAAAATGTTTTCCTCTGAAAGCAGTAAGTCAATTTAAAGAAAACATGGCATGCATGGTCCTTAGGTGGTCAACTTTCAAAATAGTGTCATGTGACCCCAACCTCCATCCAAGATGGCCACCATCAGCGAACATAGTTTTAACATAGGACCCTATGGAAAAAATGTTTAAAAATGTTTTCCTCTGAAACCAGCTAGTCAATTTAAAGCAAATATGGCATAAATGGTCCTTACGTGGTCAACTTTCAAAATAATGTCATGTGACCCCGACCTCCATCCAGGATGGCCACCATCAGCAAACATAGTTTTAACATAGGACCCTATGGGAAAAATGTTTAAAATTTTTTTCCTCTGAAAACAGTAAGCCAATTTAGATCAAACATGGCATGAATGGTCCTTAGGTGGTAAACTTTTAAAATTATGTCCTGTGACCCCGACCTCCATCCAAAATGGTCGCCGTCAGCGAACATAGTTTTAACATAGGATGGAAAAATGTTTAATTTTTTTTTCCTCTAAAACCAGTTAGCCAATTTAAAGCAAACATGGCATGAATGGTACTTAAATGGTCAACTTTCAAAATTATTTCCAGTGACCCAGACCTCCATCCAAGATGGCAACCATCAGCGGACCATTGGACCGTATGGGAATTTCATTGAAAAACCTTTTTGTGAGAAACTACTCAACAAATTGAATATTTTGCATTATATGAATGTTACTTGGATGGTTCTACACCTGATCTATTATTTTGGTGCAGATCGGAAATCCAACATGGCTGCCAGGCCAGGGTCAATAATGTGTTCTGATTGGTTGAAACTTTGAAGATCTTCGTGTCAGAAACTCAGCCGATGGAATTGTAACATCATAGAAATGATGACTGGGTAGTCCTCTACCAAGTTTGTTATTTTTGTGTTAATTGGAAATCCAAGATGGCGGCCACCGGGCGACTTATTGCGCCCTATGGGAATTTTAATCAAAGACCTTGTTGTGAGAAACTACTCGACAAATTGAATTTTTTCGATTATATGAATGTTCTTTAGATTGTCTTGTACCCTGAATATGGCTGCCAGGGCCAAAAATGTTGTTCTGTTTGGCTGAGACTTTGAAGATCTTCTTGTCAGAAAGGAATTGTAACATTGTAGGAATGATGACTTGGTTGTCCTCTACCAAGTTTCTTTTTTTTCCGTTGCCGATTGGAAATTCAAGGTGACCTCCATTGACGGATGAAGTTTAACATACCGGTAGGTCCTTTACCAGAATTGTAATTTTGGTGCTGATCGGTAATTAAACATGGCTGCCAGGGGTAGATAATGTTTTCTGATTCGTCAATCTTTAAAAATCTTCTGGTCAGAAACTACTGATTCAATTGAATTTATTTTCTAGTGTGAATGATCTATGGATGGTCCTCTACCTAAATTGTAAATTTGGTTCCGATTGGAAATTCAAGATGGCCACCATAGACGAACAAAGTTTAACATAGCCTACAAGACCCAATGGGAATTTGTACTGAGTTGTTCTTCTCAGAGAAGTACCAAGCCAGTTGACTTGATTTGTTCTATGCTGCTCCTATCTGCAAACAGAAAGACTTGAAAAATATGCTTGTTGATAACCTTCTTCCAGAATTAAAACTTAAGCAGTCTAATATACTTACCATGGGAGATTTTAATTTTGACTTTAGGTTTTCAGAATTTATGGAGCACACATTCAATAGTAAGCAAATTGTATCTTAAGTCTCAAGAAAATATGAATCTTTGTTAGACTTCACGTTCCTAAGGAGTTACCCTGCCAATTATTACCAGGTGAGCGATGACAGGATCTCCAGAGCCTCTAGTTTTAAAGAGATATGACACTGGCATTTGTTAGTAAACTCAAATTTTATCACATTACTTAAATTATACATATATGTGAAAAAAATGTAATTATTTTAATTGTGTACCATGAGAATATTTTATTACAGTTTGTACACATTTTAATTGGTGCTGGTTTTTTTCAGTGATACAGTTGCTACTATTGTATGGTGATTTGAATTACATGTACATATGCAACTTCTTTCTATCATCAGGGATCTGTTGTGATTGTATGGTAGTTGTATTTACAACTTCCTATGCAATTAGTGCCCATCACCACTAACGTTTTGAGTTTGAATCCCGCTCAGGCAAGGTGTACTAGATACAACATTAAGTGATAAAGTTTGTCTGTGACTTGCGGCAGGTCGAAGGTTTTCTCCGGGTACTTCAGTTTCCTTCCCCAATAAAACGTTAACGGACTGCCACAATATAACTGAAATATTGTTGAAAGTGGTGTTAAGCACAATAAATCCTAACCCTTTTATCCATGGCAATCGCATCAGTAGAGTAATGGTTAACGTCCTCACCTGGAGTGTGATAGATTATGGGTTCAATCCCGATTCGGATTAATCCTCAAGACTAAAATTGGTATGTGTTGCTTCTTTGATAGTCACATTTATTTTAGGAATAAGAGAAAAGACTGGTTGAAAATGAGTCATGACAGTGTGTCCAAATTGAGTAACTTGTTGACTGTTGTTTCAGTGGGTTGCTCTTGTACAAAGCAGACATCATCATCACCCCATCAAAATTAACCTGTTCTGGCCATGATATGGATGAAAAATTAATCACTTGGCTTAAGCAATAATAAATTGCTCATTTCTGCCAATGGTGATGTGTACTCCATACAACTTTGTGTGACAAAGTTTGTGACTTAATTGTGGCAGGTCAGTGCTTTTCCTGTTTCCTTCAGACAATTAATTGACTTCTATGATATGACTGAAATAAAAATGCTAAATACCCAAAATACTATTATGCAGATTCCTCCTTGTCATTTTTTCATATTTTAATGGGGGCCCGGGTGGCTCAATGAGTTAGGTCGCTGGATCTAATAACTCATACAAGCCTATCACCAATGCGGCGTGGGTTCGCGCCCGGCTTTGTAAATTACAAAAAAGGGTGCACTCGACTCGCAACCACAAGTGATAAAGTTTACCAGTTGCTTGCCCATGGTCGGTGGTTCTCTCCAGGTACTCCGGCTTCCTCCACCACTAAAACTGGTCGCCATGATATAGCTGAAATATTGTTGAAAGTGGCATTAAACACCAAAAATCAAATCAATCATATTTTAATGTTCTATGAAAATTGAGAATATGCTCATTTTAACACATATTTTGTGTAGAGCATGTTATACATTGAACTGCTATGGTGACCATCTGGAATTATAGATCAGCACATTTAGTAAAAGACAATCCAATGATCTTTCCTGCAAAGTTTTGGCTTAAATGTTTCAGAAATAGTGTTGTTCAATGGTGGTGACCATCTTAGAATTAGAGCAGCAACAACAACTTTAAGTTATTAGAGTATCATTTGTGCATTATTTGGTCTAAATGAGTGAAACATTTTCTGAGAAGAAGAATTTCCGGATGGTTCCATAGTAAAAATAGGTCACATGGTGCCGACCAGGGGTGATTTTTATTGACACCAAAACACAAAATTGTCCTTAGTATCATTTTACTGATTTGTGTATGTAAAATTAAATCTATTTTTCGTTCATGTGGGAAAAGCATGCATGTAATATTTTCATTTTAGCAGTGATCTTTAATAATAAAACTAAGGAGACAAATTTGATGGAATGAAATCGTAAAACAAACATTCGATGACAACCCAAATATTGAAAATGGTTAGCGTACTCGCCTCCAATGTGGTATATCATGTGTTCTAGCGCCAATCGGCTCATATCAAAGACTATAAAATTGGTATCTGCAGATTCTCTGTCAAGCACCCAGCATTAATGAGTAAGAGCAAAGACTTGTTGGCTCGGGATCTGGATAATATGTCCGAGTGGAGTGAGATGTCTTACTGCGGATAACTGTTTTAATGAGCTGGCACTATACAAATCCAAATCAGCGTGTTGGTCTATATTAATTAGTACAAAGCTGTTCTTATCATCATCCCATTGTTCTCGCCATAATATTGCTGTCGTGGCCTCAAACAATAATCACTGGGGCTTTATTTGTACTGGTAAGAGTGTAGCATAATGTATTTCTTCCTGAATTAACAGTACAGTTAATTATCCTTGGATTAAAATGGGTAATACATTGTACAAACTTATTCTATCAATTTTTGGGGTAGATTAACTTTGTTGCCAAATTTAAATCAGACAGCTTTTGTAGAACTTGTGTACCCCTTCTTATTTGTTTTCCTCTGAAACTATTGGGCCAATTGGATTCAAGTTTTGCTAAAATAATCCGTTGGTGATCGATCCCCTTTCAAAGTTTTGTCTGGCAGTCCCATCCTAGGACCAAGATGGACGCTGCAACTAAATTTAACGATTCTTGCACATTAAGTAGGATGCAAGGTTGTATATGTCTTATCAAATCCTATAAAACCAATATGTTTAGGTTATTTCAGTGAAATACTGTTCATAGAAAAATATAATATTTGTGCTCCGTTGTGCATCTTTTTTTAAAGATAGTTCTTGTTTGCATTGACGTGAATTACTCGGTACCTAAGAATGCATTGAACTTAAATCATTGCTGGACAGACGATAGTGTGAATTTAAATTCAAATTGGCCTTTAAGTGCCGTAAAGAAAACTTCCAAAAGTATATTTTTGGATATATTTTAATGTCTATTCATTGCTACCATTACTACATTCTATTGCTAAGAAAACTACTGACAACATATACAGTCAAACCTGTATTAAGCGGTTACCTTTGGGACAAAGAAAAGGTGGCCGTATATGACAGGTGACCTCTTAAAAGAGGTTCAATTCATGTAAAATTTTCAATGATGGGACTAGAAAATGGTGACTTGATACAGGTGACTCCTGAATAGAGGTGACCATATGGGCGGGTTTGGTTGTATTTCTATTTAAAACTAGAACTGTGAGTGACCTCACTGAGTGATACCCCCGCTTGCAGTTTAGTAGGAGTTGCACTTACAAGGTACATGCTGCCCCCCCTTTTTCGTGAAAGTATAAGTTGAATTATCTCCCCTTTTAAATTTTGGACAGCAACCATATTCCTTCATGCACATTTGCTGGTAGTGTACTACAAATGTGCAAAGTTTCATAAAAATCCAATAAGCCGTTTAGGAGGAGTTGCGCTTACAAGGTACAATTCCCCCCTCCTTTTCGTGAAAGTATAAGTTGAATTATCTCCCTTTTAAATTTACATGCCCCCCCACCCTTTTTTTTCGTGAAAGTATAAGTGGACAGTATAAGTTGAATTATTTCCCCTTTTAAATTTTTGACAGCAACCATATTCCTTCGTACACATCTGCAGGTAGTGTATACGTACTACAAGTGTGTAAGGTACATGCCCCCCCCCTTTTTCGTGAAAGTATAAGTTGATTTATCTCCCCTTTTAAATTTTGGACAGCAACCATATTCCTTCATGCACATCTGCAGGTAGTGTACTACAAGTGTGTAAAGTTTCATAAAAATCCAATATGCCATTTAGGAGGAGTTGCGCTTGGAAGTATAAGTTGAATTATTTCCCCTTTTAAATTTTGGACAGCAACCATATGCCTTCAAGCACATCTGCGGATAGTGTACTACAAGTGTGTAAAGTTTCATAAAAATCCAATAAGCCGTTTAGGAGGAGTTTCGCTTACAAGGTACATATGCCCCCACCCCCTTTCGTGAAAGTATAAGTAGAATTAACTCCCCTTTTAAATTTTGGACAACAACCATATTTCTTCCAGCACATCTGCAGGTAGTGTACTACAAGTGTGTACAGTTTCATAAAAATCCAATAAGCGGTTTAGGAGGAGTTGCGCTTACAAGGTACATGGACGGACAGGGTGATTCCTATATACCCTCCAAACTTTGTTTGCGGGGGGTATAAAAACAAAGCACGATGACCCAACTTATATCTAGACTATTAGAACAAAGCAAGAAACACATAATTGCCCTAATATAGGTACTTCAAATGTTCTAATTGCCAGACATACATACTATATGTGTCAGTTTAATCTGATTTTATACTGTTGAGTTTAAATGTGTCGTAATTTTAATCATTTAGCCAAATAAGAAATGTTGTATTTAAATTACAATTGGAGAATAGTTTTATCCAGCTTATTTAGCAAAATATACATGTAAACTCGGTCATGGCTTCATAAAGTTACAAATGTGCAGTCATGCTGTTATATGATAGTTAAGGGAAGTGGTCAAATGGTACCATAACCTGTTAATACGTATTTAGCTTAAAAGAAGAAGAGTGTTCAATGTGAATTATCTTTGTAATGTATAAAATTACGCTACCCAATGCTTTAATATTTCTAAGGGTCTTATAAATGCGGACATTAATTTACAAAATTTGTTCACACCAAGGTATATCTGAAATACTGCCAAAGTTAGGGTCAAACATCAATCAATCAAAATGTTTTAATGGGGATAGGCACAAAGGCACTTAATATCAGTATAAAAACAGCTGCGTGTTGGTTAAACAGCCTGATTTGTAGTTTGGTCTATCGTCTATAACTAGTACATAGAAAAATGACGCTTGTCACCATAACCATTGATAGGCAATGCTTAAATGTTAAAACAACATTACATATATTATAAAGTCAGGGAGAATATTTTCTTACATGTCACCATTTTATATATTTTCACAAGGAACATCTTTAAATGCATACAAAACGTCTGATTACATCTCAAATTATACAATGTTCTCTTTCTACTTCTACCATATACTGACCCACTTTGAAGATTATGTCAGAGACAATTGAAAAAGGGTTAAATCTATTTACAGGTCTTATAATTTGGTATTTAATAGAGGAGACAGCATCCTTGAATGTTTCAACTGAGTGACTAAAAACTATGGGCTGCGACAACCGGTTCTAGTGAGATATCACATGAGGGAAGAACTATTCTTGTCTTTGTTGAGTCTTACAAGGAACTATAACAAAAGATGAGGAATGCGTGTACGGTGATTGTCTCAAGAGTGGCGTATTAAATCTATCTGTTTAGTAATACATTTTATCTAACATTTTGTACGTTTTCCTTTGAATTTAAAGAAAGTAACATGTCTGATACAAGATGTTGTATCACCACACTGTGGTGATCAAAGAATGGCGCGTCGTTGCACGCGATCTTCTCTGCCGAACTATTTTATCATGACGTCACATCATTGGAATGCGGGGAAAACATGGTAAACAAAGCAAAAGAATGAACGGCAACAAATAACGTGACGTCATGCTCAAAATGTAGTCTTCCCAAGAGTATTGTACAAATTTGTTAATCTTATTTCTACCCTTGTTATTTGCTTCAAATTTGTTTTTTTATTGAAATGTTAGATAAATTTATTACATACTGTGTAGTGTGTTGGTACAATATTTTGTATCAGGTCTTGCCTGTTGTGTGAACTAACCGCATCACAACTCGTCGCTATCGCTGGGTCACACAACAGGCTCGGCCTGATACAAAGTCTTGTACCACCACATTATGTACGTAATGGGTATGTATATACGTTTTCGTTTGCTATTTTGTACATAAAAGAGACGTCAACATATTTACGCCTGTCTTCAAGACTGCGCCAGTTCAAGTGTTGTTACACGACACCAACGTTTGATGTGTTTCTCTGCTGTTTGTTGGTGACGAACCTGGAAGACCTGCATTACACCATTTGGAGTTTATCGGTTCGTCTGTATCTTAAGGGTCACAGACAGAACAAGCATATTCAAGTGATGGCATACTTAGATATTGATAGGCTTGTTCCTTTACGGAGACAGAACTACAGGACTGCAAAGTCATATCATAAATTTAGAAGCAGACTCAATGAAATATGCTTAATCAAAACACAACATCCGAAATACATCAGACTAACGAAACAAACCTCTTTAGAAAATGTTCGATTAATTAATTATGGATTTTGACCGCGACTTTCTCAGAAAGAAATTGTGCCTTTTATAGGTTATGTACTTTACAGCTAGTGATGGGGGAGTTTCAAATGTTACATACATGTAGTTTTATAAAGCTCATTGGTAAAATTTTTCATTGTTTTATTTGTTCAAGGTGTTTGCATGGTAAAGAAAACTGGCTCCATTTATGGTCTAAAAAGAATACCTTTAAAATACAATTTAGATTGATTGTTGTATTAAATGTCTTACACTTTAAAATATTTCATTAAGTGTACATTTGCACAAAGATTTTTACTAATACGTCATAAACACAAGTCGATATCTAGGCTGACAAACGCACCGACGGATGTGCTTAGTTCAGTGAAAGATCATGAGAACGGAATTCAATACAACAACGAATCAAAAGATTTCTACCACTACTTCTATCCATGATACATTGTATGAAACATTGCTTATACAAGCCTGGGGAAATATTCGTTATGCTGGACAAATTAAATACATAGCTCAAGTCGGGACGACCATGAGTGAAGTTGTGTTTGTATCAGTTTACAGGGGCGCACCCAGCGCCCCCCCCCCCCCCTAAAATTGGGGAAAAAACTGATTTTTTCCCCCTAAAATCGTGATTTTTCACACGAAATACACCAAAAAATTTCGCGCATCGCTCCGCTCGTCGCGATTATTTTAAGTGCGCCCCCTACCTTGAAATCCTGGATCCGCCCCTGGTTTATATAATGATTAAATGTGTGAGAAGGGTCTTTGATGACCAGTTGGAAGTTCCAACACTTCCAACCTCGGGGGAAAGGTGATAACCTCCGTGCTTTATTGGTAGGGGCAGAGGCATATAAAGCAACTGATCCCACATTAACAGTACATGTATTAAGCTATTAATAGTAAGAAATTCACGACCTAAACCACCCGACCATCTATGTCTGTCTATAGTTTCGTTCAGAGTGTACAATTTCGCTTAACTTAATTAACCCTTCTCCATAAAAATTCAGTTTACTAATAATATTATATGGAAAAATGGAAACCATAAGTTTATTAGTATAATTTCCCAAAAGATTAAGCAATTGATTAAATTTTATTTCTCTTTTGTAAAGTATACTTTACCTTGCGTGAAAAAGCTGTCTAGCTGATATTAGGGTATGTGGTTATTTTAATACAGGATGCAGGGGCGGATCCAGGATTTCAAGTTAGGGGGGCGTACTTAAAATAATCGCGCCGAGCGGAACGAGGCGCGAAATTTTTGGGGTATTTCGTGTGAAAAATCACGATTTAACGCAAACAAATCTTTTTTTTTCCAATTTTAGGGGGGGGACGCGCGCCGGGTGCGCCCCCCCCCCCTGGATCCACCCCTGGGATGTGATTTTATGAGAAAGATTTATCATAATATAGTCTAAATCTATTACAGCTTACTATCATTATGAGCAATCAACAAACTTTTTGTACATATTTCACCAATCAGATCACTCAGTTGCTTCCCTTTTGTGTTATATCGTGTGTGGGAGATCTGGGTAACCTCATTGCGGGTACATGCGAGTGACCTTATGTCATGAAAATATAATTATGGTAAATATGGAACATATGACCCTTTTTGACCAATAAGATTGCTCGTAGCATGCAAAACAATTTAGTAACACTTTCATAGTCTCGAAATCGCCTTTTTCATTGGATGAACATTACAGTATAGAGTCACTCGCATGTTATCCGTAATGGAGTTTCGCAGATCTCCCACGCCGCGACATGTTATCATAGCGAGAGATCTGAATTTAATCGAAATTGACCTTTCGCATGCTTTGTTTGCGTTTATTATCTTTCTTTATTTCTTGCATGTTTGTATTTATAGATTTATCGGATAATCAGCTGATCGACAAATGTATTGAACTGATCAATGCTATTATAGAAATATTTATTGAATTTTTCTTCAAAATCTTCATTTTCTTATTCAAAGAAAATCGCATAATTAGCAGATGTAATTATTTTAGAAGAAAATTTGTCTACACAAGTACTTAGTTATCTTTTAACAATACCGAACAGGGTATACGTAGTTTATATTTAAATCTCTATAAATAATATTACTATGGATTTTTCCGTCTGTTCTTACCTGGGATTTTGCACACGGCACGGCTGTTTTCATATACAACCACCCGTTTGTTTGGGTACTGTCATGGACACGTGTTTCTAAAAGAAAAGTGTTTGCAAGATGGCAGCACCCGGTAAGTCTTTATCCAAAAAAATGTTTATTGCTTATTTATGACTATTAAATGTATTTATGAATAATCAGTTAATTACAATTAATTAAAGTATTACTATATATGTTATAGTGAAAGTGTTGTCGATAAACTCTATCGGGTGTACTATGATGTGCTTAAGTCGGGGTCATTGGGTTGCAATTACATGTAGGTGAACGGTGAATGAGAGCAAAAAAACTTTTTCTATACCAAACACAGCGAGTGATTGTTGTTTAACACAAATTTAAAGTGAGCAATTTTTCATATATAAATGTTGAGAACAAGTTACTTGGCTGTTGATGTGATGATGATATCAGAAATGCCAACCATAGCCCAACAATAAAAGATTCCATACGTTTCCAAACGTTTACTTGTATTATTTTGTATTTTTATTTATTTTTATTGGGGAAACGGGTTTCCCATTAATAGAAAAAAGGGGAGCAACTCCAATTTAAAAAGATAAAAGTATTCGAATTTGAATTTGAATGAGACTAAAGCTTGATGTCAACCCCATTGGAATGAATTTCTGGTCATTAAGTGCAGTACCAAAAGTGTGTGCCTTATGTGTCTGCAACCCCAAGTCATTTTTTAAATGAAACCAAATATGTCAATTCTGTAGGATTTACCGTATATAAGTCCGGTAATAATATTGCGTGTACATCATCAGCAGAATTCATTACCAACATTTTTAGGCTGAACGATTTTGACAGAACACCACAGTATAATGTATTGCTCTTTTGATTCCCTTTTTCATGGAGCCTTTCAGAATCAATAGTTCTGGAATCATGTTGATGATAATGTCAAAAGATAAGAACAATAAAATAGCTACTCCGCATAATGTATTGAATAATTATCATCCACCCCGACATCAGATTAAGATATTGTCAGTGTATAAACAATTTAATGGAGTTGTGGGAGATAAACCTAAAGTGGGTCAGTGAGAAATCAATTACAAGACCCTAGATATGAGAGTCTATTGGCATGTCAATGATATCTGTTTTGTGATAAACCAACTGATACCGTCGAGTTGGATGTTTATAGAGATAACTCACAGCAACTGTAGTCCACAAGTAGACTTGTCGCTATGTCAATCGGACACAATTATCCTGATTCTAAACCAACCAGTCTTTGCTCTTACTCGTTAATGCAGTGTGTTTAGTTGAGAAGCAGCAAATACCAATTTTACAATCTTTGTTTTCACCGGACGGGGAATAAAACCTAAGAAGTCCGCATGCTAACTATTGCATCATCAAGGTGGTCTGAGCAAATCTCGATTATATACTATATATGTTATTAACATCTTAATAAGTTTCAAGTACCTATATCGGTTTAGTATACTAGATGGAAAATTATGTAGCTGAATTCTCTGGAGTGGTGCTACCCCAAAAACAATTGGAAAACGAAATTCAAATACCAAATACAAAAGCCCAAGATACCCTTTCCATCAAATTATATGTATGTATATTTTTAGTATGGTGTTAATACAAGTCCAGATTCCCATTGGCACTCACAAACCTTTGTGTTGCAGTTAATTGCAGGTTGAGCAATTTGTATGCTAAATTGACAAGTCTAAAATGTTCAGTCAAACCTATTTTAAAAGAGATTCAACGTGTTTTACCCCAAATCAAATAATGTATTGTATCCTCTGTAATCTGTACCGAGCAATATTTATTTCCCTTTCATAGTATCCACCCCATAAAAACTGTTTACCCACAGGAGTTGAAATAGGAATCATTTTTCCTGACATAATAACCGATAATGTCCTCGAACAAGAAATAAATTTGGACATTCCTGTATTATTTATTAGGATGTACATTAGAAGAATGTTCTAACTAGATAAGGTCAGATTTTTCTTGGGATGCCATTTATGAAATATTTGTCTCTGTAGGACGTTAAGAAACTAATAATTAATTCCAGGCCAGAATGGAACATGTACAGAAATTGTTATGTCAAGGGTATGTGATTACACCGCTGACTTTGGTTTTGAGGAAAAGAGACATTTAAATTCTTGTACTTTTATATTTATTATTTTTCAGTCACATACATTGTGGCTTACAAGAATATAATTTTGTAGATGCAAAGGTTGTGCTCCACTCGAGCACCTCGTCCTGATTCCGAACCAACTCCTCAATTCTGCGTGACATTCTAATGACATTCAGTATTGCTACAAAACTACTGATGTGAAATTGTGAATATACGTGTTTAAAAATTAACTTCTATTAAAGATTTATCTCCTGGAATTTGAATTATTCAACAGACATTTTCAGGTATACATGTACATTATATTTTTTTTATTAATTACTAAACCTTTTTTTTTCTTATTAATTTCAGGTGGTTATGGGGGGCCGCCACCACAACGTAAGTTTGTTTTTATTTGTATGACAATTATTTATATTTATATTTTAATGTTTACATAAAGGATAAAATATAAAATCCATATATGTTCTATATTAATTATGTTTAAACAACGACACCCAGTACATATGTATTAAATAATTATGTGAGATATGGCGAGAGGGCACCGTCAAATACGAGTATATCATGTTTCATTGGTTTTTATTCTACTAAATAGCTTATGATCTCAAAATGAATAACAAAACTTTAAATGTGTGTTAAATTGATATAATTACATATATATATATATATTCTTATGTATCAATTTGGTTGTGTGCTTAAAATAAACATAAAAACTAAAACCTTTAATAGTGGTTGGTGTCGTGTGATTTGTTTAAGAGGTCGAGTATCCTAATGTAATATTTTTTTACCAGAATGGAATCCATCAATGGGACCACCTCCTGCAGATTTCAGACAGGGACAAGGACCACCACGTCAACCATTGACCCAGGGACCACCTGGACCGAGGGGTCCACCACCTATGCAGGGGATGCCACAATTCGCCGGTTATGGACAAGTCGGTGGCTTTGGACAGAGTAAGTAAAAAATATTCGTCTTGGTAATTGTCAAAATGTTTTTGAGTTCTGAAACATTTTTTTCACAAAGGTATGTCGTATTCTAACATTAGCCAGACGAATTTCTTGTTTTCTGTTTACAACTTCTTGAAACATTTACTGGTTAATAAACAAAGTTATTTGTATTTTAAATACCACAAAATGAAAATACAGCAAACTAACTTCGTACGTTTTAAGGGTCACAGTGGTCAAATCAAATATGGTATTTAAATCAAAAACTTGTCTATCATTAATGAGATATCAGTTTGTATCTAGCTCAAAACGACTTTAGCTCGTGTATGTAACTTCCGGTTTATATCCACAAATACAACTAACTAGTCTGTATGAAAGATGACTTTTGAACACTTTTATATCGACCAATATATATATATATATGTCATACTAGACATTTGATTTTTCCTGTATTTCTTTAATTTTAAAAACAATGTACATTTGATTAATGTAAATAATTAATTTGCATTATATGTTTATAGTCATTTTATTAAATAATTTGTATTTCAGTGGCACCGATGCCTCCACCACCACCACCACCGCCTCCCCAAGGGAAACCTCCTCCGATGGAATTTACAGAGTATGTATTTAAACAATATGCCAGCATACAACATAATGAGCAAGTGCGGATATCTTATCTATAATTTTATATTAATTAGATTGGTATTTAAGCAATTTTATGTGGGTGGAACATTATCTTTTTATGACGAATCCATCCGAGTTGGATTTACATAGATACTTATGGAATAAATGACAATCACCACTCTATATTTTAGGACTACCACCGTGGCGAGCTGTACTCAGTATATTCATATGTGATCAAATTTATCAGTAACTTACGGAAAAGATAACAGTTTTATCGGATAGTCCTATTTCTCCCAACAGTGAAACTGACCATTAAGTTGTAACTAGAATTGATTATCTAACCCTTTTAATTACCATTTCTTTTGTGTTGACGATGAGAAATGTTAACCTGTGAGGGTCATATTTAAATTTTGTTTTCTCTGAATGCATAAAAATATGAAAATAGTGGATGTTTTTATTCAGTCATCACTTTGAAAGTTTTACGGTCGCCACCATGACTTCGTTAACCGATACGGATTATCGTGTCACAGATAACCACGGGTATGTTCCACTAGTAGTAAACACTTTCGGGTCATTTCCTCATTCATGACTTATCACTGGGTTTGTAACTAGAGTAACACGATGGGTTTCACTAGTGGAGCAGGAACGGCTTACACTTCCGGAAAACCTGAGTTCACCCCAGTGTTTAGTGGGGTTCGTGTTGCTCGATCTAAGTAGTGTTTTGTAGATCGTCTTTTGTCCTTTTCCTTTGGCCATTGTATTTAGTGTCTGTCGATTTACGGATTTTGATTACCCCTTTGGTTCTTCAAAGTCTTCTTGATACATATCAAATTAAAATGTGTAGACCCACATAAATATCATAATTTGTATATTTGTTTAATTAAAAAACTCATCAAACTTTTAAGCTTATATTCTATGTAGCTATTATAAGATTATTAATTTACCAATTATGGCTCTCAAGGGACTTAAACATGAATAAGACTATTATTTATGTTTATGGAGCAAACCAGGTTATAATATGGCATAAAGCCTCGTTGAATTATTTGTTTAACTACTAAAGGCACTAATATAAACAAAATAAAATAAGTTCTACCTAAAGCTAAAGCAGAAAAAAACAAGCTAAGTAAAAATAATAAATAAATAGTACATGTACCTAGCTGAAACTAATTGATATGTATTTATGTGGTCATGGATTTGGGTTGTATTTCAGGGACTGTACTGTAGAGCATGCTAGATCATCCAGATCAATCGTTTTTAAAATACCTAAAAACACGCTTTCCTTGCGTCCTGAGCAGAGCAGCCAACCATTCAAATACGCTTTTTTGTGATTAATATGATATATTTGTCTCATTATAGAGTTGAAAAAAAGTCTATGAGGTAACAAAGAATTATCCTTTTTTCAGCTTGGCTAATTTAGATGAAGCCGCTTGTAAACAGGCCATGATTGAATTTGTCAACCAAAACTGTTGTTATGGCAAAAAACCGGCCAATGAAATGAACATCCAAAAGGCACTAGGGTTAACTGCTTTACATGTGAGTATGGTAACTTTAGTCCAAGAAATAAAATATGTATTAAAACTGAGAGGATTTAGTAAAGTCTGGATTTACTTTGAGAACATACAAATGGGCAATTGTAAAAATAAATAATTTCTACCTGTTAATGTCTCGTCAGTAGATTAATTTGTACATGGAAATGTCCCATCAGTAGCTTAATTTCTACCTGTAAATGTCTCGTCAGTAGATTAATTTCTACCTGGAAATGTCCCATCAGTAGATTAATTTCCACTTGGAAATGTCCCATCAGTAGATTAATTTCTACATGTAAATGTCTCGTCAGTAGTACTTTAAAAGGGAAGGAAACTCAATCATAATGTCAGGTTATGATGAAACAAAATGTAGATATCTAATTGGGTGCCATGACACGTTTCTGGTACAACCTTCATTAGGTACACTCAAAGTCAAAAGAATGGAAAGACAAATGATTTTATAAACTCTTTGGGGAAAGTAAATCACAGGACCTAAACAGAATAGCCAATATTGGCTGAGGTCACATATGCATGAAGGAGGAGAACCTTGGTTTAAATAATAATTACATTATTTAGGAATAGTAGTATATCTAATAAACCATGTCAGTGTGGAACACTGACTACTGGACGGATGATACATTCCGGGACAAATAAGTCCATCAGCAGATGTATCGACCCAGTGATAGCAATAATAATTTTAAAAAAAATCATAGATATATGATTTAGTGCGAACGAGGCATTTCTGGAATTACCTTCATCAGGTATGCTCAAGAAGAAAAATAAGCAATATATCTTAAAAGTCTTTGGGATCCATAGGGGCTAAACAGCATAGTTAAGATTTAAGCTAAGATCGCCTATGTCTGCGGGAGAAGACACTTAGTTTTGTCAATAATTATATTAATTAGGAACTGTAAATTAAATAACAGATATACATTTATTGTATCTAATAAACCATTACAGTGCAGAAACACTCATTCAGGTGAGGAAATCGCGAAAAAGCATAACGAACGAACTGATGTTTAAAGTCCCCACACTTCAGTAAATATATGGAAACCTTAATATTTGAGGTGAGTATCGTCATATCTCAGACCAATGGTCAGAGGTAAGGAATCCCCCCCCCCCTTTTTATTATATAATAATAATTTTCTTAAGCAATCATGCACTTGAACATCAATAACTTGCATAATTCATAAGCTAGATGCTTGTTCACACAAAAAGAATGTACATAAAAAATATCCACATATGATATCACATAAAATATAGTACAACCCATTTAATTGTATAATCCATGATACAATTAATGTCTCATAATATCGACACATAACGTGAATTATTTATTATCATATTTTATATTCGTAAATGTATTTGCAGTACACTCTTGAAACATTCTGTGAGGGACGTAATACAGGATATGTTAATGAGCCGTATAGAGGTGGACCAGTTGATGGTCCTCAGAATGGACCACCACCACCTCCCTGGGCCATACCATGCCAACCCAATGGAATGTTTGATACACACACAAAGAAAATGGAGGTTCCACATACAGCTACTATTCGGGTATGAAATATAACAAAATAATGTCTACCTGCATGGCATTATAAGGCTATGCTATTATATAACCATGTGAATATTAATTTAAGCTAGAATTTATGTTTTTAGCATTGTATCAGTATACTTTGAAAATATCTTTCGCCGATGGAACTCCTGTTATATCTGAGGATAAAATGATGAGTTTTTCCATGTAGGCGATCCCCTATCTGATTGGTGTATCAAGTGATTGTATTTCAGCAATATGTATGACTAGAATACGATTACAAACGATAGTAGTAAAACGGTAGTCAACTTCTGCAATCTGATTGGCTAAGAGAATCGTGACGTCATAATTATGCAAATGAATAATAAAACAGTAAAATTATGCAAATGAACGTACGACATAACAATAAATATGTCAAAATGATGGACAGATCAAAGACCAAAAAAGTAAGTACCGCCATTAAATCCCATAGTGACCATCCATCACTGTTATGTAATCCGGCAAGGAATTTCTCATATTTCAATTGCATTTCATATTGTAATAAAGATGTCATTCTGCTTGAAAGATCAGTCAAACCATATAACTACCATCATTAAACCATAATATATGTGCATATCATTAAAACGGGAAAGCATATTTAGTCATGGATCACTTCTGAGACATCCTGATTTTAACTACCACCCGAATAAGCAAAGAAACAGTTCAAAGTTTGGTAAGTGTTTGATTTATCTTTTCTTGTTACACATGTTAAATGAATGTCAATTAAAAAGATTATTGTATAAATTTTAATTAAAACTTGTGTTCTCTTTTTCTTTGAAATTGTAATTTAACAGTTATTCCATAATAACGACCATATAAAAAAAGAAAATCCACAGAAATTTTCAACTTGAAAAATGTTATTAAGTTTATCAAAATCAAAATTAAAATTTAATTTTTTACAAATTTGAGGAAGTCTATAATACATTACACCGAATAAACAAATATTATGATTGCAGAAATTATCAACCCTGTGGCCAACATCCCAACTAGATAAAATGTGACTCAACTCGTGTAAAAGAGTGACAATAAGAAAAAACGGCCCTTTTTTAACAATGTTAGGATTGAAAGTTATAATTGCTGTGGTAAAATTACCTATGAATTCTGTTTCTGCACATTTCTTGATAACTATATCATCAGAGAACCTGATTTTTATTAATTCAATACATGTTTTCCTACACGAAATAAAAGACAAAATAAACATTAAAATATGAATGCCAATATCATTCATGTTCGATATACTGTCATCAAAAACATCTGTTGCCACGTCTTTTTCCGTTGCTTTCAATATCTTGCCCACACGCATCTCCACTCTACCTCCTTTACTTTTTTCATGCGATTCTTCTACCACAAAGTAGGTTTCATCGAAATGATCGTCGACTATTACTTTCTCCAAACTCCTTTGTCCACATCCTTCATGTATCAATTTTTGTTCACACCATGGCACATCAGCTACTACCTACCAAATAATACCCAACTTAAAATAATTGATGTATTCCCATTATGTACCATCTTCGGGACTATATTTTATATAATTCAAGATAAATTTTGATGATTAAAAATCGCTAGAAAAACCATTCTTATAACCAACGATGTAACTTAGTATTGATTGACTCTTTGTAGCATATTTGATATTTTCTATTTTTATCTATGATTATAGCCAAATTATCTTCCTTTATTAATATCTATGACGCTAGGTAACGTCACGCCACAACCGCTACGTAGTAACGCTAATTGAGTAACGCTAATTGTTAACTAAACATGAAAATACCTGTGTATTTATGAATAGAGTAGATCCAATATATGTAAAAGAATTGAAGAAAACACAATTCACGTTTTCAATTATAATTCTCACATGTTTAAAACATAATCACATAATAAAATCACAGAAAAGTTCCAACTGGTTTCATTCTATCGAGATCTTCATAAGAAAACAAAAACCAACAACATCAATAAAGAATATTTTAAATGTTATGATACAAAATGTAAATAATGTATATTACAACCTACCGTTATACCGTCAAATTCTTCTGGCAAATCCCCTCGATGGCACAACACCTCGAATGCTGATACCGTTTTATCCATATCCATTTTTGAAACAAATAATAAGGAACAATTGAAAAATAATCAAAATGAAGAGGACCGATTGAAAATTTGGAATACATGTATCAACTTGATTTGCACAAATTATACTAAATTATTAAACATATGAAATCCATTAAAAATAACCTTTGATGATGATATATCTTCTACATGTCTTTTATGTATATTTTGGACATTATTATTATTATTATAACGAATAATAGTAATAACAAAATTACCGAACTCCGAACAATCTTCCAAAGGGAAAATCAAAACTCATAAGTATATAAACAGACAAAATCAGTTTCATAATATTATGCCCTAAAATTAGCTGAAATAGAAAAAAAACCACATACAATAGAAACATATTTCTTCTTCCAGATATGGAATCTTTCTTTAAGAGTATCGTAGACACCTTTACCAAATCGGACGAGTTGCAAACGTTTGCCGTTCTATGGTTCTGAGAAGAAGATCCGTATGTTAAAGAAAAGATATTTCAGCTTAAATGCCAGGAATTATTCGAACTTATCGACCAAGATGTACCTATACCGATACCTGAACCCATGGAATGCGAAGATCTATAGCCATCTCTTAACAAAACGTCGGCAACAGCAACGGCTGACAGCGTTGTACCATCAGGGAATCTACCTAAGTCATTACAATTACCTAGCACATCTAAACCAAAATATTTTAGACATGTTGGTGTACCATCACCACACCCCGGACCGTCGTCGATTCTCGATAATCTATTAACATCACCTCAACCCGGTCCATCTAGACCAAAGCAATCGATACAAGAAGGTCGAGGAATGATAGACGACGAGAAGCCATACACATACGGATTGAAAAGACAACGAACATTTGGTAAAAACAAGGCCACTGACACCACCTATCAAGTCAAATTCAACGATCATTGGAAGGGGAAAAGTTAAGATTTCAACGATCAGCTACATCAAATGTTTGATGATATTTTGGACAACGTACGCGAAAATGCAAAAAATTTGGGTAGGGTAGTGATACACCACGACGGACTTTAAAATCTGATCGTCGTCCCCTTACAACCCTGGGAGAAGCTCGATTCGGAGTTTGTGATGGATGGTATCACCAACCAATGTATTGAATAATAACGAAGAATTAATCGTCGACGACAGTCTATCGATCTCCATCGGATCTAAAACTCTGTTCCTGAAGGAAGAGCACGAAATCGCTATCAACGACATCCATACTAATCAAACTAAGTGGCTACCAGAAAAATACGTCGACGGTGCTAGTTGTATATTATTGAACAATCACTGGATTCCATTGTCGAAATTAGACAAACACTTAAAACTCAGATCTAGAAGATTTGTTAAATGTCCCATTGGAATGGTACCTCCAGATGGATATTCAAGAAGAGACAACTACAGTAAATCGTCAATCCAGTGGCTTAAATGGATAATGACACAAAAAAGAATACACATAAGACATGCACTCAACGGAGGTGAATAAAAGATTCCCGAGACCAATTATCGTACGGACGGTTACCACGAAACATCGAAAACGGTCGACGAATTCCACGGATGCGTGTATCACGGGTGTCCCACATGTTTTCCTCACGATAAATCCACGATCACCCATCCCACGACTAACCAGTCGATGGAAGAACTATACGTAGGCACAAAGAAAAGACAGGCCCACGTCAAGTCATTGGGTTATAAATACGTGGAAATCTGGGAATACGAATATCAGAGGCAATTAAAACGCGTTGAATATATCAAGAGTTTCGTCGACAGTCTCGACGAGCAAGATCGGTTATATTCCAGAGACAGTTTTTTCGGTGTACGAACCAATGCCGTGCGATTACATCACAAGATACGACACGAAGACGAAACAATAGAATATTACGACTTTACGAGTCTCTATCCGTGGACCAAAACATATTGTCACTATCCAATAGGACATCCGACCATCGTCACGGGCGATTTTCAAGACATTTCTGACTGTTTCGGAATAGCAAAGGTCAAGGTACTTGCGCCCCGATCGCTATGTCACCCTGTTCTTCCGTACACGTCGAATGGAAAACTTAAGTTCCCTCTTTGTCGGATGTGTGCAGATAGAGAAAACCAAGATACGTGTACCTGCACGAACGAACAAAGGCAAATAGTCGGTACGTGGTGCACACCGGAATTGTTGAAAGCTATTGAAAAGGGTTATCGGATACTGAAGATCTATGATATGGTGTCCATTATTTCCGGGAGTCTGCCGAGTACGACAAAACCACTGGAAAAGGAGGTCTATGTGCGCAATACGTCAATACCTTCCTAAAGATAAAACAGGAAGCGTCGGGTTGGCCAGAAGGATGTGAGACGGAAGAACATACGCCTTTACGAAGAAAAAGAAGGGATAAAGCTGGACTACGATAAGATAGAAACGAACCCGGGGTTAAGGAGCTTCGCCAAACTGTGCCTTAATAGCTTTTGGCGTAAGTTTGTCCAGAGACGTGGGTTAAAACACTCGTGCTTCATACACGAATTCGAAGCGGATTTGTTCTTCCAAATGTTGTCAGACCCGAAAAGGGAGGTACACGACTTTCACATCCTTACTCCCGAGATTCGTCAACTCGAATGGTCGGACGAGCCCCTCTTCCTACTCTTGGATACCAAAACCAACGTATTTTTGGTCTCGTTTACCACCATTTGGGTCCGTCTGAGATTATATAATGTCTTGGAGGAGGTCGACAAAGACCGTTTATACATGGACACCGACTCTGTTGTATTCGTCGACAGAAACGGAAAACACGTGACGGCACTTCCCATTGGAAATTATCTCGGTGAACTGACAAACGAAATTGCACCAGATCAAAAACATATATTCGAATTTGTATCCGGAGGACCAAAAAAAACTATGCCTTCAGGACCGTAGACGGTAGAGAAACGTGTAAAGTTCGTGGTTATACACTAAACTGGACAAATGCACAACTCATCAATTTTGACAGTGTCAAGTAATTGGTTGTAAATAAAAAAAACAGGACTCCGTTACGATAACAAACTCGAAAACGAAATCAAAAACGAAAATTTTATAATAAAATAGAACAGAAACAATACAAAATGGTTTACACAAAACGTGTTGTGCTTCCAAATCTTACGACACTACCTTACGGATATTGATTAAGAGAAAAACAATCATTGTAGTTTTTAAATGTTTATTTGATGTAAAATCAATAAATAGTAATAATAAAAGTTGTACAGTATTGTTTTTTCAATACGGAATCCATCGAAATTGTTTTTGTTTTCGATCGGGAGGTCCTCTTTTAGTCTTTCCTTTTACGTAGCCAAGACCCATTTGTTTATTGGGTGTGCAATAAATCCCATTGGGGTGTGCATTTCTTGCAAAACTGCCTTGAACTGTTCGTATCCGGTCGGTCCCCGTTTGGAAAAGCCACCACTGACTGCATGTTTCAATAAGTCGATCAAATGACTACCACAAACGACGTTGCCTTTAACGGTGAGCTCACCGTGTTCGGCCCAAGTCATCAGCGGTCCTTTATGATCCTTAAGATAATTCCAAAGTCCCAATTTCTTGTTCAAGACGTTTTTGGATACGGCATATTTCAGGATTGTTTCCAGTTGTTCGTCAGGTTCACATTTAGACGACTCATTTGACGGTTGCAAGACATTTTCGGCCAGATTTGGGATAATTTGAGGTTCACAATTGGATTTGGTCAAGAACTCGTATTTTGTTTTAAGTATTAAGATCAGTTATTTAGCCATTCAATAACGGAAAGGCCGGTTTGATCAATAGAGGTACAACGGAATGGTGCTTCAGTAGCGTTCTCGTTTTCCTAGCTTTGCTGATCTGTCGACTTCCCAAAGATCGAATGACGTTCTTGTAACGTTTTAGTTTATTTTTATAGGCATCAGTTATGGGTACGTTTCCTTGTAATATGTTCAGGGCTATCTGAGATAAAGTCCTCAACTGCTCGTCGGTAATGTACTGAATGAGAGACTTTCTCTGATTCGGCGGACAAACGTATAAGAGTATGATAAAGGCACCGTTTCATTCTAGTACGCTGCTCATGTTCTCGCACAATGACGACAGTCGTTCTGGGATCTCTTTTTTATACTCTCGATGTATACTCATGTGTGTCTTCACTGGGGAAAATACGAGTGCGCAATCGGTACTGTTTATTGGAATGTGGGGGACAAGTCTATCAACAGTTAACCGTTTATGTCTTTCGTAGTTCTATTGTAAGCATCCTTGAAATAAGACGTTTAGCCCGGTAAGATTTGAGAGGCAAAACACGTGACTTGTCTTTGATCTCGATCGTTTCGAAACAGTATCACGTATGCACAATTGAGAGAAATGTTTCTGACGTATCGTCAGGGAAAATATAGATTCTACGTCAAAAATAAGACGCTAACGTTTTTATGGTGAGAGGTGACCGTAAACAGTTGAACGCATTCTTCAGATGAGGTGATTTTCAGCATGAGGTCGTCACGTACTAAAATCACGTGATCGTGACCTTCAGAACTGTCTTCGATATCGTCCCTGTCGGGTAATCCCTGATGAAAAGTAATGTTAGGAATGGTCGTTTTCATGACGTCAAACACGGGTTGATACTCCGAATAAGCATAAAGAATCCTTTGAGGTGGAAACGTAAACATCCCGGAAGCATTCTCCAACAGCCTCTTAGTGAAACGGGTCTTGCCACTCTGGGTACACCCGCTAATCAGTATGGTAATCGGTGAATGAAACGGGATCAGACTCTCCCGTTCCTACCATTGTTGCGCGTCACTAAGCTTTCAGTAGACTCCATATTATCCCGATTTAATATCATTCCTCTCTTCGTCGGTTTAGATTCGGTTTCGTCGTTGGTTTCCAACAGTGTCTGATATTAATGACGGGAAATTTGTTGTTTACGATGACGTATATCCCCCTCCTAAATGTATACTGTGTTCTTCAGATATCGATCCTGAGAGGTAATCTTCGCAATACTTGTTCAGATCTTTCTTGCTAAACTCCAACATACGCCATCTGGAGAGGGTAAGAGTGACTCCTTTCTTTGTAGGGTACAGCCGGGTATCATATCTATTAAACTGTCTGACATGAGTCTGTAGCTGGTTGTTATAGTCTTGGCAACCACATCTTTCGTTAGGTTGGTTTTCGATACAGTCGTCTTGTATTATCAGCGAGTCCTGAGATGATTCGTGGTCATCATCTTGGTTCGACTTGCTGTTGTGTGCTGTTGACGGACCATTTTCTGTCTTCAATCTCTTAATTTTTTTTGATATTTCATTGCCTAGTTCTCGTTTTGCAGCCATTTCGTAGTCTTAACAAAAATAGACTGATTCTAAAGTGTTTAGAATGATATATATATGATTGTGGTATTTAATGATATGCACATACGTAATGAGCTTCTTGAGGGTACTTAAATTGTGTCCTTTTATGTGGTTTGTTTGATCGATGAGGTCTATCTATCAATGTCAGCGATTTATGACTGAGGGAAATTCCCGACATGTTTTGTGGTTTTCCGGACACTAATGTTATGAGGTTAATTAATTTGTAGTTCTTTGATCTGTCAATCAAAGTGACATTTGTATTGCTTTGTTATTATTCATTTGCATATTTGTGACGTCACAATCTTCTTATCCAATCAGATTGCAGAAGAGGTTTGCTTTGCAACAGGTGAACAAAGACAACTAACAAACAGTTCTAAATGTGAAGCTGCATCGCCGGTAACCGACAGCTGATCACAATTCGATTACTCTCCACTCACCACCGAAGCCTGATCAGCTGTGGGCTACCGACGATGGTGTAGCTGCTACAAGTTTTTTTTACATTGAAGGCGAGTGGCGCTCATTACGTCTCACCCTTTTTCTAGAAAAGCATCGTTTACGAGTACTCCACTCACCTCCTCCAATAAAACTACCCTCCATGAAATAACCGATATATTTTTTATTAGAAATTGCATTATGAGCACAGATTCCACACGCCCGTATAAAATTAAATCGATACGTATTTATAACAACGACTCACTTGTCACATTTACAAATTTTAGCCCTGTCATGACTGTGATGCAATGGGCTATCACCGTTGTTGGAGATGTGGTGGATGGGGTCAAACTATGTGTGACCACTGTGGTGGAGATGGACAGGTTTGGAACACTGATCATGAGGGAAATCAATACAGAGATCGTTGTTTTAGTTGTGGAGGTGATGGACATAGTCGGTTAGTATCATTTAGTGTAGTTTACTCTCACACAATTTAACCATCAAGTACGCCATTTTTGGTAATATTTTCACGATATCGCAGCTCAAATTTGTAATTTAGCACATTAAATTTAAGCAAGGAAATATTGGCCAGTACACCAACCAAAAAACGCCCAAAAGTGATATTCAGCAAATGAAAACGTTGAATCAAAAGGATGAATTATTTTAGAAATTTGCTATGTATTGTTTTTGTATATATCATTAGAATGCACTCAGTCACTATTACCCCGATAGTGGCAGCATCCGTTGTAAACTGAGCTGAGGGTAGATATATATCCAAATAAAAGAACCATATGAAGAGAATAAACATAATAACATAAATATGACTTCTACCATAAAAATTAATTTCTTTATAAAAACATATGCCCAGTATACCGTTCGGAAGACAAGTAAAAAGCAGAAATATAAATGTCACAGTATGATATGACAGGAATATTAACGTTAGACAGATGAATGCTTGATTGATTGATTGATTTTAACAGTAGATAAGCAGTATTTCAGTTATATTCATGACCAGATTCATGAAACAGATATTTTAAGCTAGATTTAACTATCACCCATAATTCCTTGGTTGAAATACGTTACATTAGGTATGTTGTGGTACAATCAACACCCCTAAGTGTGTCTTCATCGCTGTTTACATTTTGTGCATGTCCAGTGACGTCATGCTACATCTGATCAGCGTTCTATATTCATATAGTTGAGAACGCATGGAAAAGCAAAACCAAAATACGGTTATAAAAGGTTATTTTACATAAAACTAGAAATATGTCTGAATCGCCATATTTTACTCTTTCAACAACACCCTAAAACCGATTAATATGATTGAACACATAAAGAATTCATCCCAGATCACTTTGAACATTGTTTACTTTCAATAGAACGTCCTGGTAGAAATCAACTATTATATGTTTGTATGAGGCTCGTCACTTGATAATAGATACAGATATTATCGCGTTTAGATGAACGGTAAAATTTTCAAATCATCGATATAGCTGAAATATTGTTGAAAGTGGTGGTAAACAGCCATAATCTATAAAGCGCGGTGCTACCAAAAACACTAAAAAAAATGTTTTAACCCGAAATGGTGTGTCTGATCCAATCGGTTATCATCCCAACCCTAAAAAGGGGCCGTTATGGTGGTGATCGTATGGTAGCTGGATTTACAACTACCTATGCAATCGTGGTTTATCACCACTAAAGTAGTGAGTTCGAAATCCCGCTCTGTGTCAGGTCGGTAGTTGTCTCTGGATTCCTCCACCAATAAAACTGACAGCCACGATATACCTGAAATATTGTTGACAGTGGCATAAAGCACCATAACCCTTACACGACCCTAAAATTGTGTATGGTTGATATGATAGCAACAAACGTTAATTTTGTATACATAGATTCATATATGTACAATGTACCATTAGGAAGATTTATTTCTTGCAATTTGTAAAATGAGTTTTGTTTAAAATTGTAGTTGTTTTACTTGTGGTGGAGATGGTCGTATTACATGTGACACGTGTGATGGTTATAGGCAAATGAAGTGCTTCATTCAACTGACGGTTACTTAGTAAGTAGATATATTGTATCATGTCTGTTGCATGTATGATGTTAGAATAAATGGAAAAATATGACAAAAACTGTAGAAAATGCAACATTTTAGCTAGTTTAGGCCCTTTGGATTTATTGCTCCCAAAACTTTATTTTGCCTTTCCAATCTTTCGATTTTGAGCGTACCTGATGAAGGATACTCCAGAAACGCGTCATGCGCACTAAATTTCATATCTACGATTTTTATTCGTAAATGCTAACTTATAAATTCTTTGTTTTAATTTGGTGCTTGGCATGTTTTAGTTTGTGTGTTAAAACAAAGTTACACAAGCATTCGTTTAGTCTCATGGTCCTTTACATCCACATCCTTTCTTACCAATTACATTTTATGTATATAGTATTACATAACAATTGTACTATTTGAGTAAAAGCAAATTTCTATAGACATGTCATATGCATAAATTATTACTGACCAATATTTAGATATTTTGTATACTGTACTAGACATTATATCATTAGCTGTTCTACCAATCCAGGAAAGTAAGCTGTCATGTATTTGTGTTAGAGGAACTGATTTTGTCTCTTTCTAAGATTTCGGTGTTTGATTTGATAATTCTCCAGACAGTGTGGTATTTCTTGTTTTTCATTTTATTATTAACTGTTGTAACATCTGGACAAAAAAAGGCAAACACTCTTTTCTAGTCATATTCTAAATTATGCTTGATCAATATTTAAGGGGAAATATTTTGCATTGCAGTACCAATCATGAAGTTGACCATATCATAGAACGTTCTGATTTACCTGATGAGATGATCAGACATGTAAAAGGGGAAACCATCTTTGAACAGGTCATGCTAAATGTAAGTCTTATTATTATTGTTATTATTATTATTATTGTTATTATCATTATTATTATTATTGTTGTTGTTGTTGTTGTTGTTAAAATTTGGATCTCAATATTTATTATTATATATTGTAATGTATTTGCAACATTCCCAATAAAATTCATTTAGATACACATCTGAACTGACAATCATGAATATTTCTTGTACCATTTCATCCAATCAAAACATTTGAAATATTACATAAGTTTTCTGTTTAAATTTAAAAATAAAATAAAGTAATGAGGCTTAAGTTCTGGTAAACTCAGATTGATCGAAAGTGCAAGTAGTTCCTGTCTCACTAGTGGTACCCATCATGTTTACTCTTGTTAATACTTCTGTTGTAAGTCATGAACGAGAAAAGGACGGGATTGTCATCACGACAGACGGAATACTATATAGCAAAGCTCTTTTGTGGCACAGATATCCTGTAGCCAAGCTCTTTTGTGGCACAGATATCCTATAGCCAAGCACTTTTGTGGCGCAGATATCCCGTAGCCAAGCTCTTTTGTGGCACAGATATCCAGTAGCCAAGCTCTTTTGTGGCACAGATATCCTGTAGCCAAGCTCTTTTGTGGCACATATATCCAGTAGCCAAGCTCTTTTGTGGCACAGCTATCCTGTAGCCAAGCTCTTTTGTGGCACAGATATCCTGTAGCCAAGCTCTTTTGTGGCACAGATATCCAGTAGCCAAGCTCTTTTGTGGCACAGATCTCCCATAGCCAAGCTCTTTTGTGGCACAGATATCCTGTAGCCAAGCTCTTTTGTGGCACAGATATCCAGTAGCCAAGCTCTTTTGTGGCACAGATCTCCCGTAGCCAAGCTCTTTTGTGGCACAGATATCCTTTAGCGGTTATCCAAGTCATGGCTTTCAAGCTAAGTCATTCTGTTATATATAAATAAAAACTACAATGTAGATATCAAATTAGTTCGCATGACGTGTTTCTGGAATAACCATCATCAAGTACACTCAAAATCGAAAGATTGCAAAGTTTTGGGAGCAAAAAATCAAAGGACCTAAACAGGATAGCCAAAATCGGTTAAGGTCACATGTGACTGAGGGAGGAGAACCTTAGTTCCATTAATAATTACATTGTACATTATTTAGGAACTGTAAATTTCAGTAATAAATATATCTAATAACCCATGACAGTGCCGAACCACTGACTACTGGGCGGATGATACCCTCGGGGACTACTAATCCACCAGCAGAGGTATCGACCCAGTGATAGTAATATCTTCGAGTTAACATTGTATATAAATAGTAGTAACAGTTTTTCGATGTTCTGTCATAGTTTGCAATATTTTTAAATATTAGGTAAAGGAAACTTTAACAAAGTTATTTTAATATTAGTTTTTTTTTCCTGTGTAGAATTTTATATTATTCACAATGTTTTCTTTTCATCCAGGTTTGGCCAATCACCTCTTACCCAGTTGGTGAAATAAATGACAACTCTATCAGATTGGTTAATAGTCATAGAAGTGCTTTTCCTAATGAAAAACAGTTGCAACAAGTAGGTTTTATTTTATATCATTTAGTAGAAGGAGAGAAAGATTAATTAAAACAAGTCTTATTTGGAGATCCCAAAACAAGTTTTCAGTGAAATATGAGGATATGTCTAAAGACCGGTGGTGAATGAGAAAAAACTATTAAAAAAGCAAGATTTAATGAATAGCCAATTATGTTTTTGTTTACATTCAGTTGAAACTAATCATTTTTAATCTTTCTAATCATATTTGGCATACTCGCCTCTGTAGTATTATGGTTAGTGGGCTCGCCCCGACTTCGGTGGATCGTGGGTTCAATCCCAGGTCGTGTCAAACTAAAGACTATATAACACTATATTTGCTGCTTCTAATCTGAACATACAGTAAGAACAAAGACCAGCTCAGAGTCAGCATAATGTGTCATTTGAGGGCATATCTACCTGTGTACTATTGTTTTGTTGAACCAGCACTATGAAAATCCAAGATTTTTTTTTAAATCATTCAATGCTGCACAGTGTACAGATAATAAAATAATGGTTGTTTTTTTTTCAGAGACAACGTCTTCGTGCCGTGCCTGTTACTGAGGCTAACTACACCTGGGAAGATTTCAGCTCACGGTTCTGGGTTTATGGACTGGAAAGGAAGGTTCATGCTCCAGATTACCCACAACAATGTTGTTGGGGATGTTCTATCCTGTAGTATTTGCGTTTTAACTTATATAAAACTTACGACAGTTTATATCATCTTCATCTATGAGCATTTCCTAAAGTATTATTTTTTACAAACTTAATATATAATTTTTTTTTAAAGCAAGTGCAATGTATTTTAGAAAATAAGTACATTTAAATATTTGCAATTGTATGACTGCTGAGGTCTACCACCATTATGGCATTATTTAGAATCTGTTTTTATCCACACAATTTTATTGCTGTTCTTCAGGGGTTTTATTTTAGCTTCTTTAATTTTATTTTTTGTTTTATTACTCTTTTTTTTTTACATTGTTATGACATTACAATAGAGACACCATCTTTTGTGAAACGTCACTAAAGGACAATCCCGGTACACTGGCATAATACAACTTTGTAATACTATTATTATGTTTTTACTCTTTTTATGTTTTTTTTAGATTAGTATATATATATATTTCATATTGTATACATAATGGTTATAAAGAAGTAGCTACATATTGTTTCATGGCAGCTCTGTCATCCACAATTGTCTACTTCCGGTGCCAAAATTTTGATCTGACATTGTGTCATTGGTTATTGTGGTCAGTACATAATTGCTTTGCGTTGATTCGTTGTCATTTAGCGTCACTTAAAAAGTGATTTTATTTTATTTCCATCTGTCTAGATAATCCAAAATGCTCAATCATATGAACTAGGTAGTACCTCAAATGCTTATATAAAATATAAAAAAGTTCAAAATCTCAAATTTTTCTGCAATATCCTTTTTTATATCAATATTCAATGCGTGCAATCATTAGATATACTAATAGCTGGATTCAATAGTTTTTATAATCATTTGTTAAAAAAAGAGTAAAAACAGAGTAAAATGATATTATAGCCACATTTTTACAGGTATGTTTGATATATTTTCACTTGTATATTGAAGTATTATGAAACTTTATAATTAATATAGATAACGACTGTTGCTTATTACAGTTTTTCTTATCTGTTTCTGTCTGTGATATTTTAAATGTTATTTAAGTTTTTTTTTCTTGTTTATGAATATCAGTATTTGGAAAAAAATCAATTTTGATCTATATTTTTCAATAAAACTTTAAAAATGTTCTTGCTGGTTGTTTTTTTCTCTTTTCAGCAAAAAAAAAATAATAAAAGGTTAGGATTGTGTTGTTTATCTCCACTTTTCAACACTATTTCTGTTATGTCGTGGCGGTCAGCTTTATTGGTGAAGGAAACTGGAGTACATGGAGAATAGCAAACTTGCCACAAGTCACTGACAAATTTATCACACAATATTGTATCGAATACACCTCGTCTTGAGTGGGATTCGAACTCACAACTTTACTTGTGGTAGGCACTGATTTCATAGGTAGTTGTGAATCCAACAACCATACGCTCGTGACCACAACGACCCTAAATATAATAATACAGTCGTATGTAAACAACAAATCGTTGTAAGGGTTGATGATGAAGAACAAAGGATACACTGATGATGAAGAACAAAGGATAACCGGATATACTAGTATGCAAAAACATTATAATATAAATAGAAACAATAATTTTAAAATTGTGTTTTTTCTTTTTCTTTTCAACTTTTATTGGATTCAAAATGCACTTCAACACAGTTTGTATTAATGTGCGACTCTATTTAATTCTATGGTTACAATAAAAGACCATAAGGGCTACTGTTCCGCAGCTAGTTCCTAAGTCAGGACTGATGATGACAAGTGAGTGTGTGCTGTTGGTGGTCATCTGTGATACTATAGATTAACCATAAAACGTAGATATATAATTTATTGTGCACCACTGGGGTAAAGCTGATGACCGTAACTGTAATTACGGTCATCCCAAGTTGGCGGATATGAAATTGGGTAAGATTTTGTTTGTCGATTAAATGACACATGCATTAGTACGATAGTAATATATGAACTTTTCACAAGGAAATCACAAATTACGACTGAAAAATGTATATGAAAGAGAAAATTCTATTTTAAAAAATCGCTAAGATGACCATAACTGAAAACTGAGATGACCGTAATTGCGTCATTGGAATTATCAAATGGCCCAAATATGATAGCCAAAATCGGATAAGGCCAATTATGCTTGAGGGAGGATGACCTTAGTTTTAATAATAATGACAGTATTTATGAAATGTAAATTTCAGTAATAACTATATAAATTAAATGTGCTATCTGACAAAAATTGCATTACATAGTGATTAAAGAATATACGAGAAAATTAAGCTAGAAAGCAACTTTCAACATCATCTGTGACTTTTCTGATAACTGTTTCTGGGTAGATACAGAGAAAAATACAACTATCAAAACCAGCATGAAGCTCCGATTAAATAAAGCGCACATATAAGAAACACGTGACAGTAAGGCTACTATATACATTTGTATCACTATTGAAAAATAGAATATAACACAGAACTGAACTCTCGAATTAGAATATACAAGAACATTTATTCCTTGTTGTTCCGAATCTATAGGCACATGAGGAAACAAGATTCGCTACCTGGATAGCCATGCATCTCGCTTATGAAAAATAAACAAACTTCTCAGTTCTTCACTATCCAGCTGATAATATTTCACGTAAAGAAGCGCTATTGAATATTGACCATGATGCGACATCATACCATGAACAATTGTTTTAAAACAATCTCCACCTCAGATATTGTAAGCCAAAATAATCTCTTTACAATCCGATGTGGAAATAGTTTTGACCGATATGTCACATACTCGATCCTGTTTTAATAGTACCGGTAATGAGTTAGATAAACGTACCAGATGAAGGTTATTCCAGAGGCGAGTCGTGCACTCTAAATTTGATATCTACGTTTTTATTACTATCACTGGGTCGATACCATTGCTGGTGGATTATAAGTACCCGGGTGTATCATCCGCCCAGTAGTCAGTGTTTCGGCACTGACATTGTTTATTAAATATATTTATTATTGAAATTTACAGTTCCTAAATAATGTAATTATTTCTAAATTAAGGTTCTCTCTCCTTCCTGATGCATAACTGATCTTAGCCGATATTTGGCTATCCCGTTTTTGGTCCTTTGTTTTAATGCTTTTAAATTATTTTGGCTTTCGAATATTTCGATATTATGTGTACCCGATGAAGGTTATCACACAAAATGAGTCGTACATACGAACTGAATTTGATACCTACGTTTTTAATATAGACCTTCAACTGTGTGTTCTGTTTATATGAATTTTGAGTTTTCTAATAGGAAATAAATATTTTGAAGAATTATCATCTGGAGAGATTGCATGAATTACAATAGGCTCTGTGCCCTTATCAGGTGTTTGATTCTTTGCTAACGGGGAGGATCAGTTAATAAAGATACGAATCATGCAGCCATCGAGAAATTATGTATCTCACTTCTTCTACCGGAGGCGAGAGCGAACAGAAAACAACATTTGTCTTAAACAATTATAACTTTATTTCTTCTGTAGGTTCAAAGGGAGGTAAAGGGGCAGATCATTTTTCCGTTCAAGACACCAACAGAGAAGAGTGGGCGTTTGACATCAAAAATAATATTTGTTTATCCTCTGGTTGCATGGTTTTAGTCAGATGCTCGATTTGCCTCTCAGAAAATATCCGTCTTGAGACTATTGACGTGAAAAGGCAAGACACGTGCTGGTGTAATTATTTTTCTGGGGTTCCATGCACTATTCTGCTGTCGAATTGGGAATGTAGATCCGTCCTCAATGGCAGATGTAGTGGTTGTGCACAAATCAGACGTTAAAGATCGATGTATCGTGCTAGCGTTTGACCGATGTATCGTGCTAGCTTTTGACCCATGTATCGTGCTGGCTTTTGACCAGTGCAATAACAATGATATGATAATTCGTCCCTTCTGTCTTTAATAAAAACAAAATCATCATGGTGGAATTATACAATATTATTATGTGCACATTCATTGCCAAGATGGACTCAGTAGCATCTATTGAAAAAGACATTAGATCTGTGATCAGAGAAACAAAGGATGGTTTTGTGGGTTTGTGTAGTAGCAAATAGATCTATATGAGTACGATCTAACTGAGGAGCGATTGCATTGAAGAACAACTGGTTCGATAACCATTACACCGCCGATGCGGTTTCGTTTCGTTGAAAAAAAAAATTAATAGTCGCCAATCAAAATCATCTTTTGATACTGCTAATCTCCTTCTATGCAAGGAATTCCTTTCTTAATTCCACCACGGTTTTTAGTTGGGTTCGTGTTAATCGATCTTTAGTTTTATGTGTATGTTTTGTAGATCGTTGTTTGTTCTTTTCTAATTGATTGGTATGTCCTGCATCGATATACCGATTCTGATTACCCCTTTGATATCTTCAAACTCTCCTTGGATATATTTGAAATCTGTGATTTAATGGCAATGAAAACAGTCGTCTGGTTTGGATGTATGGATTTATGGTGTTAAACGCCACTTTCAATAATATTTCAGTTTTATTTGTGGAGGAAACCCGAGTACCCTGAGAAAGCCATCGACCTGTCGCAAGTCACTGGCAAGCTTTATCACATAATGTTGTATAAGAGTACACCGCGCTTGAGCGGGATTCGAACTCACAACTTTTGTGGTGATAGGCACTGATTGCACAGTAAATTGTAAATAGAACTACAATACGATCACGACCACGAATGCCACTTATTAGTGTTTTATATAAACAATCACATGACTACAAAGATGTCTCTGCCAGTTGACCAATGGGTGATGAGTGTAGAGTAATCTGGGCGTGATCATCTATGGGTTACCAACAATGTTTAGTTCGATGAAGAACAGCAATAAAAGCACTATTACATTTACATCTCTCTGCCTGTGGTACATCTTTTAATACTTGTTCAACATGCCTTCTACATCTTATAATATCAAAATCTTTAAAATAAAATGAATATCTTTTGAAAAAAAATATATATAATATGAAAATAATTTCATATACAATACCATTTAGTAAGAATAAGAAGAGTTTGAAAGACACCAAAGGGGTAATCAGAATCCGTAATTCAAAGGACAGACAACACAATGGCAATAAACTATGCTATAACGAGAGGATTTATACACTATATTTCTATCTGAGATATATGAATAGATAAGTTACGTTCATGTATAAATAACAGCCCAGATGATCAAGTATTTTATATACACGTAGTTTATCATATTTAACCAACAAGAAGAAATGAACACTGCCCCAAATTTGAAATAGCCATTAGCTGTTCCGAGCAAGGTCAAGTCATAAATAACTATTCTCGAGTGCTGTTGTTAATAACATTGTGAAAATATGCCAGTGTACTGCTATATTGTTCAATTTCGATGATTTCCAAAGGTTCTCGAGAGAATTCTTCAAGCAAATCTTTGTTTACAATAAAAACTACATGCGTCATTGTCTTTATGAATAATTTCCGGTTGTAAGGAAACTGTGGATGTGGTTATTAAGGATCTGTGAAGGTTAAACCGATAAATGTCAAAGTTAATGTATTACAATCGATTAACTCTTTAAAGGAAATACCAAAAGTGTGGGACACGGTACAAATGTTCAGACATTTGTTTATGGTTTCACCAAACATACATTCACACGAATTTTACTAGGTATACAGTATCTGTTATTTATGAAGTGTTCTAATCTACTGAATCATTTCGTTCCCATTACAATTTCCAATTTGTACACAAATGTGATATTGGCACAGAGCCATTGAGTGCAATCGATTTTCAGTTTTTTAAAAGATTATTAGAGAGTGGCAGGACGTGATAAGCCATGAGCTATCGAACATGTCTTACCTAAATCACATTAATATCGCATACATTGTATGTGTTAGGGGTATGGTTATGGTGTTGAACGCCACTTTCAACAATATTTCAGTTATATCGTTGCAGTCAGTGTTATTGGTGGTGGAAACTGGAGTACCCGGAAAAAACCACCTACCTGCCACAGGTACATGGCTGTAACTACCATTGAGGCAGACGAGGCAGTTGCCTCGTCTGATTTTCTGGTGAAGAAAAATAAAAGGCAAAGGCACAGAGCAAACGCACCAGTCAAAAGTATCGAAGATTATTATCGCGCTCTATATTTTCGATTTCCCCAAGAACTAAAAGCAATTTTCTACGGCAATTATCTGGTACCAGCCCTTGTAAATCATGTAAATCAGGAAATAGTTAATGACATGAAAACAGTATACATGAATGACTTCCCATACCCAAATAATGTTCCACAAGAGGTTGACAGATGGGTGGCAAAATGTATCTGCTGCAAGCATGCAACTTACAATTTGTCAACACACTTACAGTCTCAATTTCTTATGCTGACGCCGACTTGTACCCAAATGTTCAAGTGAGTTTTAAAGCTACTTCTGACATTATCAATCCATGCAATCGGTTCCTGTGTATGTGAGAGGTCTTTCTCGGCTCTTCGGTGTCTCAAGATTTGATGTCCAGCGACAATGACTGAAGAATGCCTTTGCGAGTTGGCGATGCTTCACGTCCACCGTAATGATACTGTCGTGCAGGAAAATCCAGAAGCTGTTCTCAAAAGATTTGATCGTGTGGCAATAGGAAATTCAATCTTGCATTCACCGACTAAGTACGGTCATTTGAGATAAAACATCAAAATATTATTTCAAAAACCAATTAGTTGTGTAGTTTAATTTACGATAGAAGCTTCGACGGCGTGGTCGCTATTTACGATAGCAACTGGTATATAAAACGTTTCGATAATATATTATAAATTGATTAAATAAAAGTGTTATTTTGGGCCGGTAAGTCACATTTTTCGGATGGAGGCAATGACCCCCCCGCCCACCCCCGGACGCCCTTACATGAGCGCCTCAATCGTCTACCCCCATACCCTGTCTCCCCTGTTTTAAACCTTCAGTTACGGCCCTAAAGTTACTGACAAACTTTATTTAATAATGTTGTATCGCGTACACCTTGCAAGAGAGCGATTCGAACTCACAACGTTAGTATTGATAGGCACTGATTGCATAGATAGTCATATATTCAACTATCATACGATCACGGCCACGGTGGCCCCTGGCCCTGTACCTGTCGGAAACCCACCTCATGTTTATGAATAAGAAGGGCTTACACGACTTATCTATAAACATGATGTGGGTTGACGTTTTATTCTGTATATTACTTGGCATACATCCCCATACGTCCGAATGTAAGGAGTTATTAGGAAAAGTGTGTGTGTTGTTGGTGATCGTCTGTTGTCTGTTGATTACCAACACGTGCATTCTGAATGGTCCTCTGTGATCTTGTCGATAAGCAACACCTGTAGTCTGACTGGACGTCTGTACTCTTGTTCCTTAACAACACGTGCAGTCTGACTGACTAAAGTTGTATTACATTGTCATAACAGATCGAATGTGTGGGGGAAATAGTGTACAAGTTACTAGCAACACCGTCTGTCAATTTTCTGACAACTGTTTCTGCTTAGATACAGGGCAAAATGCAACATCTTAATAGACCTGTATTCAACAGAATGAATGTTTCTAATCCAGAATACGAGTTCTGTGTATTGCAAATAAAGGATTTCTGATCAAAAATCAACTACAAACATTAAAAATTCCGGTACTAAAAGATGGCTAGCTTTTTTAACGCTATTGGAGCAGTTGTGATTTAGTAAATAATCGGTCGATTTACAGCAAACTAAAACAACTTAATGTATGTCCCAATATTAATGTGTTACCGGGTATATATCTAGAATTCGCTGACGCCTGACGAAAAACTCCAATCTAAGACCTTAGTATAATATTGGTGTACAACTTTTTGAAGGTTGTAAATGTAATTGGTGCCTTTTGCCTTTGTTTCTACGACTACTCGATTGCATTTTGGAATTGTTAGTGTTATTTTTTCTTAATACTTATATTTTGTTCTCATCGTCAGTAATCCACCGCTGATCATGCTCTGATTACTCTTCGCTCACCAACAGTGGATCACCTGGCAGTGAAAATCTAGTTTCGTTGAGTGGGTGATTATTGCTTAACGCCAAATGAGCTATTGTTCAGATATATCATGGCGAGAACAAGTTACATTTTGATATGATGATGTCCGCTTTGTACTAGACCACCACGCTGAGTTTGCTAACTACGACAACAGTCCGCGGGTAAACATGTCGCTCCACTCGATCACATTATCCTGATTCCGAGCCAAACGGTATAAATTGCTCGTACTCCTTAGTGCTGTGTGCTTAGCGGAGAAGGGACAAGTACCAATTTCATAGCCTCTGGTTGGAGGCATCCGGGATCGAACCCACGATCTACCCGGCGCACTCGAGTGCGAGTACGCTAACCATTACACCGCCGATGCGGTTTCGTTTCGTTGAAAAAAAAATACTATTAATAGTCGTCAATCAAAATCATCTTTTGATACTGCTAATCTCCTTCTTTGCAAGGAATTCCTTTCTTCATTCGACCTCGGTTTTAAGTGGGGTTCGTGTTACTCGATCTTTACTTTTATGTGTATGTTTTTGTTAGTTCTTTTCCAATTGTGTGGTGTGTCCTGCATCGATATACGGATTCTGATTACCCCTTTGGAATCTTCAAACTCTTCTTGGATATATTTAAAATCTGTGATTTATTGGCTATGAAAACAGTCGTCTGGTTTGGATGTATGGATTTATGATGTTAAACGCCACTTTCAATAATATTTCAGTTTTATTTGTGGAGGAAACCGGAGTAACCGGACAAAACCATCGACCTGTCGCAAGTCACTGGCAAGCTTTATCACATAATGTTGCATAGAGTGCACCGCGCTTGAGCAGGGTTCGAACTCACAACTTTTGTGGTGATAGGCACTGATTGCACAGTAAGTTGTAAATATAACTACAATACGATCACGATTACGATGACGAAGGCCACTTATTAGTGTTTTTATATAAACGATCACATGACTACAAAGATTTCTCTGCCAGTTGACCAACGGGTGACGAGTGTAGAATAATCGGGGCGTGATCATCTATGGGTTACCGACAATGTTTAGTTCGATGAAGAACAGCAATAAAAGCACTAGTCTTTTAAATTTATTTTTGACTATAATTTAGCGTGGATTTTCTGTCATGGTCTCCTAACATGAACATCTCTTCAATGGGTTCTACTGACGATTAGGAAATACGAAACGACAGGTGTTGATTCGGAATATCCTGAGCTTAGAAAATTACAACTACTTTTGTTTCAAATGTATTTATTAACTTAACATAATAAAATAAAAAAGAATAAATAAAAACAAATGTTCAACAAAACATACACAAACTCAAATTACATAATAGCTTCACACCGTCCATCTTATTACACCATGTTCACTGCTAAATCCTGCAAAAATAATTGATAATTAATAGCATTGGCATGAATATATAGTGTGATGATTGTGGGTGTTTAACGCCACTTTCCACAATATTTCAGTTATATCTTGACTGTCAGTATATTGGAGGAGGAAACAGGAATACCACCGACCTGTCACTAATCATTGACAACTTGTATCACACAATCGTGTGTGGAGTACATCTGATCATAGGCTTGAATAAAACTCTCGACATTGATAGTGATAGACGCCGATTGCATGAGGGAAATGCAGGTATGCCCTTCGGTTTTCTTGCTGCCAAAGACTTTTCTTTATTATTATTATTTGGTTTTCCACTCTATGGATGTTGAGGTACCTGATGAAGGTTATTCCACAAACACTTCTCCAGAAACGTATCGTGCGCACTAAATTAGATATCTATCATTTTATTAGAACGATTGGATCAAGTGACAACACTCGGTTCATACTAAACAATCTGTTAACAATCTATGAGTGTTAGGTCTTGAAAAACGAACTTCAGACTTGTTTAATAAGATTTCGTCATTATATGTAAAAGAAGATTCATGATGTTATTGTTATCATGTACAAAAATATATTATCACCGATACGTCTTGCATCCTTTATAGTGAACAGTCTAGAAAGAACTGGAACGACTAAGTAAATCTTGTCATTTATTCTGACAATAAACTGTTTTAATTAGTCCGATCAAATACAATAAATTCATTATTTGGTATGCACAATTACTAAGAGGACGCCTGATGTTTTATAGTAGTTCTTGTTCATCACGGATCTCTTTTACATTTTTATTAATGGCTAACCTTTCATTTTGCGGAACCCTTCGCACATTTACATCTCTCTGCATGCGGGACATCTTTTAAGACTTGTTCAACATGCCTTCCACATCCTATAATATTAAAATCTTTAAAATAAAATGATATAAAAAATATATATATACATGTAATATGAAAATAATTTCAAATACAAAACCATGTAGTAAGAATAAGAAGAGTTTGAAGAGACCGAAGGGGTAATCAGAATCCGTAAATCGAAGGACAGACAACACAATGGCAATAAACTCTGCTATAACGAGAGGATTTATACACTATATTTCTATCTGAGATATATGAATAGATAAGTTACGTTCATGTATAAATAACACCCCAGATTATCAAGTATTCTATATACACGTAGTTTATGATATTTAACCAACAAAAAGAAATGAACACTACCCCAAATTTGAAATAGCCATTAGCTGTTCCGGGCAAGGTCAAGTGATAAATAACGAAGTGAATACTATTCTCGAGTGTTGTTGTCAATGACATTGTGAAAATGTGCCAGTGTACTGCTCGATTGTTCGATTTCGATGATTTCCAAAGGTTCTCGAGAGAATTCTTCAAGCAAATCTTTGTTTACAATTAAAAAAAAAAACTACGCATACATCACGTTGTTTAATCATGGTTTCCCGTTGAAAGGAGACTGTGGATGTGGTTATTTAGTACGGAAGATTTCCAATTCTCACACTGTGAAGGTTAAAACGGTCAATGTCAAAGTTAATGTATTACAATCGATTAGCTCTTTAAAGGAAATACCAAAAGTGTGGGTGGGACACGGTACAAATGTTCAGATATTTGTTTATGGTTTCACCGAACATACATTCACACGAATTTTACTAGGTATACATTATCTGTTATTTATGAAGTGTTCCAATCTACTGAATCATTTCGTTCCCATTAAAATTTCCAATCTGCACACAAATGAGATACTGGCACAGAGCCATTGAGTGTAATCGATTTTCAGTTTTTGAAAAGATTATTGGAGAGTGTCGGGTAGTGATAAGCCACATGGTTACCGAGCACGTCTTAAATATGTCATGCATTGTATGTGCTGGAAACCCACCTCGTGTTTATTAATATGGCTAGGAAGTTATGATTATGGTCTAATGCCACTTTCAACAATATTTCAGTTATATCGTGACGGCCAGTTTTGTATTGTTGGTGATTGGTAGTAATCTTGTTGATTAACTGATTAACAACACGTGCAGTCTGATTAACTAGTCTGTTTTACATTTTCATAACAGATCGAATATGGGGGGGGGGGGGGATAGTGTACAAGTTACATGTACTAGCAACATCGTTTGTCAATTTTCTGACAACTGTTTCTAATTGGATACAGGGCAATATGAAACATCTCAATAGACCTGTATTCAACAAAATGAATGTTTCTAATCCAGAATACGAGTTTTGTGTATTGCAAATAAAGGATATCTGATCAAAAATAAATTACAAAGATTATAAATTCCGGCATTAAAAGATGGCTAGCTTTTTTAAAGCTATTTGTGCAGTTGTGTTTTAGTGAATCGGTCGATTTACAACGAACTATATTTCTAGATTGTGCCAAGGCCTGACGAAAAAACCTCATCAAAGACATAACCTTAGTTTTGTACAACTTTTTGAAGGTTGTATTACTCTATTTTATTTAACTGTTCGGGCGGAGTTGACCTTTAAATTTATATGAGAGCATTCGATTTTATTTTGTGCATGTACAGGGCAGTTCCCATTATTGACATTATTGAACTGCATTCAGCAGTGTAACCGAAATCAATTCATACAAAAGGAATAGAACGCACGATTGAATATAGCTGTATAAATGAAATTGATCAGGTAACCTGACCCTCCTAAATACATGGACTTTCCTGTAATCAGTCAACCCGTGTTAAGCCACGCCCAACCAGTTGAAAAAAATAGAGTAATAAATGTAATTGATGTTTAAGGTTGTATTTATTACAATGACGCCTCAAGAAAATTATAAATAATGTTTTAATTAAAACTAATGTAAAAATAGGTGTTACATAGTAATAATACAATCTATTTTTGTTAGTAAAGTTAAGGGGTTATGGTGTTTAACGCCACTTTCAACACTATTTCAAGTAAAAAAAAAGTAAATAAATCTTACCTCTCCATGTTGGTTTGTTGCATGATGAACAGGTTGTTCTGAAGCACATTTTTTACGTTAAAATTTCCAAAACGAAAGTGGGGTTGTAAACAATACGCTAATCACAGTTATTATCTAAAATATAATATCAGTTTGAAAATACTTCTACAAGGTTGTTTGATTGGACTTCCTGCCAAATAGTTGTTTCCTTATGTAATGTATCTATTGATCTTCCTTGTTTTATATAGAGCCAGATATTTTACAATGTGAACAAACGTGAGGCGATATAAAACGTGCGCATGTCATTCTGCTATTTGTGTATATAGTAATAGTCGAGGTACATTATTAAACACGTCACGTCTCGTATCAATGATTTAGAGTCATATATTTTAAACAGGTCGTTTACTAATCGATATTTAAAAAAAAAAACAATTATAACGATGACTATGATAAATAAATACAGACAAACCTGCCCATGTGGTAACCTCTATTAAGCAGCCACCTGTATTAAAATGTCACATTTTTCTTGTCCTGTCGTAGAAAATTTCATATGAGTTGAACCTCTTTTAAGAGGTCACCTATCTTTAAAGACCACTTTTTTCTTTGCCCCAAAGGTGACCTCTTAATACAGATTTAACTGTACTCGTATTATTGAAAATATTGATGACGCAGTTTTAGATGAAGAAGCAAGATTTTAATTCTAGAACATTACATATCTAGGCCAAATTGTGGTACAGGTAGAAAGATTAATATGTGTACTAACCTTCACACTCCTTTAGCATACGTAATTTACTTGTAGTAACTTTTTTCATAATTGCGTGATAAATTGTTACCTTAGCTGATCCATGACGAATCTTAATTGGCAACAAGCTATCAGTACGTTGAACTTTAGTGCAACGAACCATAGGCCAACACGAAACACCCGCAAAGAATACGGGGGTATAAGAATAGTCCTAGTTGAAACCTCACCAAAAAAAGGGGGCATCAGCTACTTGTTCTGGACGAGTCAAACCCTGTATATAAATGACACTCAATGGAACCTGAAAATGTACCCTCTGTAAGCAGTTGCCCCTTATATAGAGGTTATGCAATATTCATTAATGGAGGAAATGAGGCTGTGATTTGTAATATAGAGGTGTCCTTTACGGCAGGTTTGACTGTACATAGCGCACCCCTAGAATAGGAAGAAAATGAGTGTTTATTGTATGGAGAATGTCACTATCCTAGCTTACATGTACTTAAAAGACAACTTAAAACAGTTCCGCATGAACAATAGCTTGTTTGTAGTGATCGTAACTAGTTACAATGCAAAATTGTCCAACTGTATCCAATGTATATCCTCTTTTTCCTGTCGCATGCAGTCTAATAATGTTTTTGGCACATTGGTCCATCCCAGTGTCATCAACATGTGGTACATATTGCTTTTAAACCTCTTCTGGTCATTAATATAATTTATATACTATATAGGTAGTTATACTGCTCATTTGACGTTAAACAACATTCAATCAATCAATCAATCAATCAATCAATCAATCAATCAATCAATCAATCAATCAAGCTAACATGAGTCTGTAACATCTGTGTTAATTTTCAATCTAATTAAAAGTAGATGTTTGTTGTATCTTCTTTGGCGATGTTAGTGAATGATCGTCAAGAAACAATTCTACAAAAAAAAAGATACAACAAATATCTTAATGGTTAATTTTTAAATGCTACGCCACCAGGAGTGTGCATGTGTACATATTTGAATCAACATGTCACAAGTATAATTCATGATAACTGCAATTGTATTGGTGGTTCTTAAAGAATGTGTTATTATGAATCCCAGAGCACATGGCACACTACACCATGTGACCTTCATATATACCAAGAATCTGCCTGTCACAGTTGTGCCCCTCCCCTTTTTAACTTATTCTTTTATTTCTATCCCCTCTTGTCCACATCACTTCATTTTTTCCTGTTGCAGCCCATGTTTAGCTTTGAGCCATCGGGTATTCGACCAAACTGAACACAAGAACTTCATATTAAGTAGCTTGACCATTTATCTCACAACTATCCGTGCCAAGTAAAATTGCATTTCCATGTCTGTTTTTTCTTAAAATATTTATATATATATGTGGTTAGTGTTATGGTGTTTAACGCCACTTTCAACAATATTTCAGTTATATTGGGGGAGGAAACCGGAATACTCGAAGGAACCATGCCTTAAGTCACTGAACAGACTATCACATAATGTTGTATCGAGTACACCTCACCATGGTGACTCACAACTTAAGTGGTAACAGGCACCGATTGCATAGGTAGTTGTAAATTCAACGCCTTACGACCAAGATGTCCTATATATATATATAAACGTCTAAAATGGTTTGTAAAACAACACCAAGTACACAAAACAAAGTGATAAAGAATTAAACACTTCGTTGAATGACAAGATTTTCGTCCCACCGAGGGACTTTATCAATGTCTATTTAAATAATATTTAGAACCAATATGGCGTCTTAATTTCAAAAAAAGTTTTTGACGGTCCATGTACGGGACCATACCCATGATACCCATACCGTTTTCAAAAATATTTTTGACAAATAATATTTTTGATAAGATAAGACAAGATAAGAAAACTTTATTTTGATTCGGCACATAATAAAACAGTACAACATAAGCTCTAAGGAGCTTTTTACCGAATATACATTAACAATAACACAACACAAGTCACATGCAAAGTTACAACATAAAATAAGCAGCAGTTAATAAAGAAGAAGCAGGTAAAAAAAAAAA
>MJUT01009703.1:492742-527781 GCA_002080005.1 Gigantidas platifrons
AAATTTCTAGGGTGTAACTTTCTTGACTCTCTCAGACTCTCAAAAACTGATTTTTCCTCCTCGTTGTTTACACCGGAAGTGTTATTTATAGTTGTATCGATTTCTGGTGTGTTTGATTTATCAACGCTGGTTTCGTCAAATTCAGTATTACAATCCCTCATACATGATACTTGAAAAAAGGATTCTGTGAATTTTGGCAATCGATCTTCACACAGATGGCAAAAATAGCAATCGTCAGATCTTGATAACGTATTATATTCGTTCAAAGATAAACTGGTACATTTCAAGTGTGTCCAGTCGTCACAGAAATCACATTGTAGAGCTTTTTGGTTGCACTTGGTAGGCTTTTTGCAATATGTACAGGGGTATTTTATGGGTCCTGGGTTATAGTGGACATCCCCGCTCAGTAAAATATATAAAATGAAATAATAGTTCGTACTGTTCTTGTTTTTCCTTTGAACAAGTATTGTTTTTGTTTTTAGTGGTCGGCCATTTTGAGTGGTAATCGAGTTCACCAGGGCTGATGGATAGAGTTTTTCAATAATAAAGTCATATTTACTCTCTTTGTTTATGGTTGAACTTGCATAAAATCCTAGGTTTTCTGGTTTTACATAACTGATGTTACTTTGCAAGTCTACAGATGATTTTAGACGTATAAATATTCCAAATAATACGAGAGCTAGTTCTACTCCGCCCTTACCAGCCGCCATCTTCTATTGTCACTTGAACAATCTTTTGACAGTTCTATTTGATACATTTACCAATAATGTCTCATTTTCTTTTTTATTTTTATTTCTAATTTAACATTTATTTAAATGAGTAGCCCGATTGTGTATTTATATTATTGTTATTGTACTTTCATTAAATTATATGTAGGATTTCAATTCTTTTATGTATGTAATTTCATATGTGCAATTTCTGATTCTTTTGTCCCGTACATGGACCGTCAAAAACTTTTTTTTGAAATTAAGACGCCATATTGGTTCTAAATATTATTTAAATAGACATTGATAAAGTCCCTCGGTGGGACGAAAATTTTGTCATTCAACGAAGTGTTTAATTCTTTATCACTTTGTTTTGTGTACTTGGTGTTGTTTTACAAACCATTTTAGACGTTTATAGATGCAGCACAAACAACATAAATTATAGAAGTATAGAAGATTGTGCAACGATACCGATAAAGATGTTACAAATCTTCTTCAGTATCTATCAAAATTAGACTGAGTTTGTAAAAATTAGCTGGTATAATTACAACTCACTAAATAGTCAGGTGACATATCTATATATACAAAAAAATGTATATTTAAACTGAAGCCTTTGATACAAACCTTAATCTTCGTTTGCATGGAGGGTGGTTTATTTTCTTTAAGTCAATACGCAATAATTCATGTAGATTTTCTTAATTTTGAATCAGTTTTCGCTGTTTGAATATTTAATCATTAGAACAGAAATTTGTATGATATTGGTGAATACATTAAAATGTCACCCGACTGACGTGAGTTAATCTCAAGTCCCCGATATACATCTCCAGTTGCTGAAGGTTTCTAGACATATTACAATGCTGATGTTCGCCAGGGCCTCCAAGAGAAATTTTGCAAGGCGGAACAAGACTGCCTTTCGGGCCCCGGGGACAGTCTGAGACTTCTTTAAAAATTGAGGATTGGAAGTCCAATAAAACAACTACTAAAAAAATAATAATTTTTTGATTAGAAAACGGAAAATTTGAGTTTTCTCGAAAACAATACATTTTTTTAAAACACAGTAAACGAGAGTTTTGTACAGAATTTGACTACCATTTTTAAAATATGCATTTCATCTAACCATAACCTTTCATTATTGCTGCACTCATCTGAAATTTGACATTTTCTCCGATTTTTCCGCCAAAATAGAAGTGGGAGTAAACTAACTAGAGGTAGCAGCCAGGTAAATCTTACCTTGATAGAGACAGAGACACGTGTACAGGCATAGTTTGCCACTCCATTTTTAAACTTTAAAATCTTTCTAAAAGTTCACATAAAATTTCTTCATAAACCTATTTTTTGACATCTTAACATATATAAACATCGCAAGAATGGGTAAACAAAGGACTTGTCAACAGATTGTAAAAACATTGTGTTAAATCTATTCAAGTTTTTTCAGCTTGAGAAGGCCAGGGGAAGACCACTTTATTCCCCAGATAAATTGATTAAAAGAACATGCAAGGCTGCTGTGATATCTTACAGTTCTGTGTATAGAGTTGTAAACGGTAAAAGTCCTCCTAAATCCAACAGACCGAAAGAAAGAAAGAAAACTCTTGATGATTTTGACCATTGCGTTATTAAACGGACCGTTCATAGCATGTACAACAGGAAAATTGCCCCAACAGTCTCAAAAATTAAGAAAGAAATTGAAGATACAATTAAAATCTCGAAATCAACGCTTACTTTAAATTTATTAGATCTTGGTTATAAGTACAAAAAATCCGGTGATAATAGGAGGCTTTTATATGATCAGATGTCAGTAATAAATGATCGGTGTAATTACCTCCGAAAAATCAGGAAGTTTCGAAAGGATGGGTATGAAATTGTATATTTGAATGAGACCTGGGTTAATCAGAATCATGCCACTGACTACATGTGGTTACCAGTTGATGGTTCTGATGCCCCAAAGATCCCTTCAGGAAAAGGTAAAAGGTTGATAGTTTTGCACGCTGGTAATCGTGAGGAGGGTTTGATTGATAGGTGTGATTTGGTTTTTCTTGCCAAAGCTAAAGATGGGGATTATCACCAAGAAATGAACGGGCCCACCTTTCTAAACTGGTTCGAAAATCAGCTTATGCCAGCATTAAAACGCCCAAGTGTTATCGTTTTAGATAATGCCAGTTATCACAACATCAAGACTGAAGAAACTGTTGTCCCAATCTTTAATCAGAGAAAAGCTGTCTTACAAGATTATCTTTCAAAACACAACATTCCTTTTCAGCCCCTTGAAACTAAAAAACAACTTTATGAAAAAATCAAATTTAAGAAACCCCTTTCCGTTTTTAAAACTGATAAAATTGCCAACCTACACGGTCACGAAGTTCTGAGAACCCCTTATCGCCATTGCGAAGTGAAACTCATTGAACTTATTTGGGCACAGGTTAAAGGGTTTATTGCAGAAAACAATACAAATTTTCGTTTGAAAGATGTGAAAGAACTTGTTCATAGGGGGTTTGGCAGAATTACAAAGGAAGTTTGGGCGAAGGCAGAAGACCATGTATTAAAAATAGAAAAGGAGTATGGGAAAGAGAATTGCATTGATAGGAGTGAGATTCCTCCAATAATAATTGATTTTGATGACGACGAGTCCAGCGATCAGGAAAGCTGAATCCAGTCCAACATGATTATAGATTGAACGGGTACACCGGTTGTAAATGACAGATTGTACATAACGTTTTTACCTATACAATTTTATTCATATCCAATAATTGTGTACTCTATGTCTAACTTCAGTGAATTTATTAGCAGAAATTACCGTTCTTTTTCGAATTATTTCCGAAAGATTGAAATAATTTGGTCAAATTAAAAATCAGTAAGTAATGAAATTTATGATTTCACCTTTTTTCAAAATTTTCCAGGTAAATCTCAGGTAAGCTTGTCTATAAATGTCACGTAGTCAAATGCATTAACCATGAAGGGAACAATAGCCTTCTCCGACACTTCGACGAGAGACAATAGATCAGCTGCGGGACCACCGTCGTTCCTACTATTGTTATATGGGATTACGTCCGCGGTGAGTTGGCTGTCACATTTAACGAGCAAACTTGGCGTATTTTGAAGAACTTAGCCTGAAATAAAGACCAAAATAACGCTAAAAATTGGTAAGTTTTCAGATGAGCAGGGCCTTCAGAATAATATCAACCGTAAATATTTATACAATTCCAAAATGGTAGTAAAATTGCTGACAAAACTCTCGTTGGATGCGCTAAAAAATTTTTTTACGGTTTACGAAATATTTAGATTTTTCCGTTTTCTAATCAAAATATTATTACTTTTAGTATATATGTTTTATAATGAAATGATGGCCTTCCTGGTTATAATGTAAATGTGAGTGATCAACAACCAGAATTCAGAAGTCTAAATGCACTTTACATACTAAAATTTAGTAATTATTTTTCTAAATAAACTAAAAATAGCCAAGTTGAAAATACCCCCAAATAATGAAAAAAAAAATGAAAATAAAATGTCTATGGCTAAGGCTATTGGGCCCTTCGGAGATTCACGGGCCCTTTCATGGCTCTCCGGGCCCCGGGCCGATGTACCGGCTGAACCCCCCCCCCCTAAATCATAGGCCCTTTCACCTGTAACTTCGTATCTATCCGGTCTTCTAACCTATCCCCAATAAGTTTGAAGAGACCATCGTGATCATGGTCGTGAAGTAGTTGGATTTACAACTATCTATACAATCAGTGCCTATCAACACAAAAGTTGCGAGTTCGAATCCCGTTCATGGCAAGGTATACTTAATACAACATTATATGATAAAGCTTGTTAGTGACTTGCGGCAGGCCGGTTATTTTCTCCGGTTTCCTCCATCAATAAAAAATACCGCCACGATATAACTGAAATATGTTTTGAAGTGGCGTTAAACACCATAATTCTAACTCTCAAAACGTTTGGTAGTCACGATATATAGCTGAACCCATTGAAAGTGACAATACACACATAAAAACCAAACCAGACCCTAACAGTTATAGATATTTTAACACGTGTATCTTCTTTCATCTTGTTTAATTAAGGCATTGTAAGTCCGCCATTCTCCTGTTACTTAGACATCGTTAAACCATAAGTCTAACACTAATGAAGCATGATAGGAACAGCCATTGATTGCTTCTGTTACTTTGACATTAACATCGTTTAACCATAAGTCTAACACGAATGAAGCATGATAGGAACAGCCATTGATTGCTTCTGTTACTTTGACACTAACATCGTTTAACCATAAGTCTAACACGAATGAAGCATGATAGGAACAGCCATTGATTGCTTCTGTTACTTTGACACTAACATCGTTTAACCATAAGTCTAACACGAATGAAGCATGATAGGAACAGCCATTGATTGCTTCTGTTACTTTGACATTAACATCGTTTAACCATAAGTCTAACACGAATGAAGCATGATAGGAACAGCCATTGATTGCTTCTGTTACTTTGACATTAACATCGTTTAACCATAAGTCTAACACGAATGAAGCATGATAGGAACAGCCATTGATTGCTTCTGTTACTTTGACATTAACATCGTTTAACCATAAGTCTAACACGAATGAAGCATGATAGGAACAGCCATTGATTGCTTCTGTTACTTTGACACTAACATCGTTTAACCATAAGTCTACCACTAATGAAGCATGATAGGAACAGCCATTGATTGCTTCTGTTACTTTGACATTAACATCGTTAAACCATAAGTCTACCACTAATGAAGCATGATAGGAACAGCCATTGATTGCATGGCTAATCGCAAAATTACGACGAAAATGTGTAAAGGATTTTTTTAATTCGTTTTTGTTCTGGTATAAAAAATGTATATAACATTATGATGCTGATAACCAAGAAATAAATAAGTAGTTAGGTTTTCAGGGCATTTATAAGCTTATGATCTGATATGTTTCTAAATATTATTTACATAACGTTGAAAATAAATGGCCCAGTTGGAGGGCGTACAGTTATATTTACTTATTTAGCATGTTTCCGTCGGTTAGAACTAAGTAAACAGATAATATTATAAATGCCACATGTAAATATCTGTAACTGAATTGTGGTCGTTCTTTATCCTTCAATTATCTAAGTATTTTATTTATGCAGTTCTAATGTTATCGATGACACGATGACACCAGCGTTGATATAGTAATCCTATTCGAATGAACTATTTGTATATTTTTGTCACCTTGTTTTCGTACTAGTGCATATTCTGTCAATTGAACTTTCAAACAATATTTCGATATATAGCAAGGACTTAATGACGTTTTCCATTCGTGTTAAATGTATTTACAAGTAAACTTGTGAGCTAAAATAATTAGTATTTTACTAAAATCAAACAACAAGGGCGTGCAAATTTAAAATGAAATAAAAAAAAACACTAATAAATGGAATTATTAATATGATAAATATCATTTCGGAATTTCTGTATGATTTTTTTTCCTTTCGGCAACCAACTATGTGTTTAAAGAGAAAATTCTAAAATTATTTACTCTTCATGGTAAGGCCTTGCTGTATTTCATCTTATTAGTTTTCTCCGTTGTTTCCGAAAACAAAAACACTACCAGCAAAGTTCACAATGAAAGTTGGTAGCTAGTATTGGCCATATTTAAATCCTTCCGAACTAGACGATGTTTTTCTTATTTCTTTCCTCAGAACACTAAAACCTTGGTAACCATCACTGTGGTGTGATAGTGATTGCCGCGAGTGCGTAGATTATGGAGTTCGACCCCTGATTCAAACAAACACTATACAACAAGTATTTGGTGCGTCTCCAGTAAGCAGACAACATTAAGGAATAATAACAAAGACAGGTTGGCCCTGAATGAGAATAATGTGTCCCGATTGAGCGACATGTCGACTGTTGTTTCAATGTTTAGTCAATGAGCTAGTACTATCAAAATTCAGCTGTGTTTCTCTATTTTATAGTACAAAGCATGCATCATTATCATTCCATCAAAAAGTAACTCGTTCTTGCCTTAAAATAGCCGAGCATTTATCACTTAGGGTGAAATACCAATAACATTCGCCCAATTAGATACCACAATTTTCCATTTTATATCGAACGAGTTCGACGACTCTTTCCATGTTTTTTTCCCCTCCAGTGAAATGGTTTTCTAATGACATGACCTTGACAAATGTCAAAAGGGCGACAATGTAAAGTCCTACATTTTGACCATACAAATATAGATAAGCACTTTAGTACTCAGTACAAATGTAATACATCAATCTCTACCAGAGTTATCATTCCTTGCTTTCCCATCATGATTGAGATTGGTCCAGAGTTATCATTCCTTGCTTTCACATCATGATTGAGATTGGTCCAGAGTTATCATTCCTTGCTTTCCCATCATGATTGAGATTGGTCCAGAGTTATCATTCCTTGCTTTCCCATCATGATTGAGATTGGTCCAGAGTTATCATTCCTTGCTTTCACATCATGATTGAGATTGGTAATACATACAGGAAAAAATAATAAAACATGTCCCAGGCCAGGACCTAGACTTTCAACGTCATATGTCATGGTCTTTTTTATGTTCAATGAATTCAGTTGAGATGAGAGGTGATTGTTCGTTTTGTTGATATTGGTGGAATTGATAACCATCACTGTTTAAATTTTTGTTTCATTATGGAAATGTTTTGGAGATGATACCGCTGTATTGACCCCTTCAGAACCATATCCTTTGCTTGTCGTTAACTTATTATTAATCAAAACTAAAGAAAACATTTGTCATAAACACTCTTAATCACTTTTTTTTAATATGACCTTTATTCCAAAAAGTCAAACGGCCGACATGAAGGTCACATCCTAAAAATATTTTTATACCTCAAAAGAATATCTACGGTAATTAATTTTGTGATATTATATCCATGCCTATCCGAATTTGACTTGAAAAGCTCCATGTTTTAAGACGGATGACAATGTTTGCCCAGGTGTCAAAAGCTGACAACATGCTATATTCGAATAATTGGGTTGTATTCTTTCAAACTAAAGTTTATGATTTTATGTAAATAAACTCATCTCTGAAGATACAAGGAAACTGTGATATGTACATAATGTATTTAATGTGTTTGTCACTAAATATAGGGAAAGCCTTTATGACGTAATGGTAACAGTTTGACACCCAGAATATAACCTATATAAAGGTACCACGAGGCACAGAAACTCCGTCACACGATCAGAACACACAGACATCAGTAATCATAGAATATAACCTATATAAAGGTACCACGAGGCACAGAAACTCCGTCACACGATCAGAACACACAGACATCAGTAATCATGAAGTACTTGGTTATAGTTCTTTTGGTTGGAGTAGCATTTGCACTTCCTTCAAGAGGTAAGGATCTGAATTATTGCACAAAAATACTCGTATGAATAACGTTACGAGCAAGTTGGTCTAAAACAAATGTTGGAATTAGCTAGGGCTTTTTGCAGAATTGTATTGTGAAATGAGATAATATTATCTTTTAACTAGAAACTTTGTTCTCAATTACCGTGTTTTTTTTTTATTTCTTTTTTAACTACGCCGATTAAAAATGCAATAAGCATTGTAAGGACTTTGTCAATTTATCATGTGTTATCTTGAGTTGATGGGTCGTCGTGGTCGTGATCGTATGGTAGCTGGATTTACAACTACCTATGCAATTAGTGCCTATCACCACAAAAGTTGTGAGTTTGAACCCCGTTCATGACGAGGTGTACTCGATACAACATTATGTGTTAAGGTTTGTCAGTTACTTGTGGCATTTCTGTGGTTTTCTCTGGGTAGTCCGGTTTCCTCCACTAATTGATTTGATTTTTGGTGTTTTAACGCCACTTTCAACAATATTTCAGCTATATCATGGCGATCAGTTTTAGTGGTGGAGGAAGCCGGAGTACCCGGAGAGAACCACCGACTATGGGCAAGCAACTGGTAAACTTTATCACTTGCGGCTGCGAGTCGAGTGCACCCTTTTTGTGATTTACAAAGCCGGACGAGAACCCACGCCGTATTGGTGATAGGCTTGTATGATTTATTAGATCTCATTGAGCCACCGGGCCCCTCCTCCACCAATAAACTGATCCTCACTATATAGCTGAAATATTGTTGAAAGTGGCGTTAAACACCATTAACCATAAACCATTTGAGTTGTTTGACAGTTAAAAACAAAATACCAAACTCTTGCATTAATATATAGATATGGTTAAACATTCTCATGTGTAATTAAGGTTTAGCGTAAAATGTGCATACATGTTATCGATTCTGTTAATGGAGAAATGGAGAGTCCTGCAGACCAAAGAACTAACTACTAAATAGTGTTGAACAGGTTATACTTGCATAACCTGGTATTTGGGTCAGTTTACGCTTTTATTAAGCGTAAGCTGACCCAAACCAGGTTATATCGTATGACTTGTTCAACAATTTCAAATATTCCTTAAATGGCAAGAGCTCTTCAACAATAACTTAACTTGACTAAAGTCAAAAGTCAAGGACACAAGACATTGAACGGTGTGGTTTTTTTTTTTTAACTTTTTGAATTCAGTTCAAACATTTATTGCCCATGCATGAAATTATTTTCTATAAATTGACTTTAACATGCATTTCAGCATATACATTTTTACTCCAAATTGTTCAATCACCTTCATTATTTTCGTTAATTGTCAGCAGATAAAATTAAGTTCTAAAAATTGACTTTTACATATGGATATACCCCATATTGCGTAAGCTTTGATCAAAGTCATTCAGCTTTGAAATACCACGTCAAGCTTACATCTACGGTTACATAACATTCTTTTTACACATATTTCAATTATATTTTGCAGCACAACATACTCGATTACGTTACCTTGGTTTCATAGTTTCGGTATTATATATTTACAATGTATTTTCTTTTTTTAGTTTTCTTAGCTTAATTATTTTATTTTTTCAGAGAAAAGACAGATTCTTCCAAATTGTGTCGGTAGGTGAATGTCAATATTAATTTATATACAACAAAGTCACTTTTGAACAAAACATGAAACGAGTATATCACTTCAACACTGTTCAAGGAGTAACCGACAGTTTAACAATTAGCAAGAAATGGATGTGATAGGACCACTATAACATACAAATAAGCAGTCTACTAATATTAGCTTATATAATAACCAAACACTATCCAGAAAATGCTATTACAAATACCACCATCATATGTTCGTATGGAGAATATATTTCTCAACTCTTACGTTACGCTCGTTATTACACTGGTGTTCCAAACTAAGTTTAGGATTTTTACAGTGTAGTCTGTATTATCTCTCAATACATTTTTCTGAAGGGGTATGGTATTTAACGCCCATTTCAACAATATTTCGTTGATATCGTGGCGGTCAGTTTTATTGGTGTAGGAAACCGGACAAAAATATCGACCTGACACAAGTCACTGACAAACTTATCACAAAATGCTGTATCGTGTCCACTTCGCCATGAGCAGGATTCGAACTTTAGTCGTGATAGACACTGATTGCATATGTAGTTGTAAATCCAACTACTTTACGATCATGACCACGACGCTTCCTTGGGTATACCATGTAACATCTATATGATGGTTAATGACATTGGCTTTGATTTGTAGCTATTTGTACAGTTGAAAACGTTTCCATCCCGTAGATCATTTATTTCTATGCGTTCTTTACAAGAACGCCACTCGCCGCCCAGTATATTAGGGTCAGCATTTCATTAGTATGTGGAAAACACTAACACGACTGGTTTACTTCACTGGAGGAAGAGTTTGGGTATATAAAACCTGTTTAACCCCGCCACTATTTACTGAAGTGTCTGTTTCAAGCCATGGTAATGAGTGGTTATGTACAAAACATGTATATGTGTGGCAGGTATTGATTTTTGACTGTTTTTACGATTTTTTTCAATTGGAATTTGGAAGTGTTCTAACAATGTTATATTTTTCAATATAACAATATGATATAATAAAATGAAATTTCAGATGCCTTTAACAATGTACCAAATCCATGTAAAAACAACCCGACCAAGAGAGTGTACTTTCCCCATCCACGGGACACTAGCAAATTTCTTCAGTGTGATGTTTTCGGAAGAATGTTTGTAATTCAATGTCCAGTTAATGAGATTTATAACGAAGCTACAACTTCTTGCATTGCATCAAAGGTACGTGTAACAGTGTTTTTCTTTCCACCAGTGTATTCTTTCCAGAGGACAAGTTTTAGGTTATTTTGTCCATGCTAACCCTAACCATAACCGGAATAAAAGTACGCTTACGTATATTATTTGAATATTTGATGTTCATTTCATTGTTTTTCCATTGGTTAATTTATCGTTTGCGTAATTATGAGACAAAAACAACCATCTCTGGGTTATGATTAGAGTTACATATAGATGTTAGGGTCTAGTTTGGTTTTTAGGTATGCATTGTTACTTTCAATAGGTTCAGCTATATCGTGACTACCAAACGTTTGATGGGGTTAAGGTTATGGTGTTTAACGCCACTTTCAACAATATTTCAGTTATTTCGTGGCGGTCAGTTTTATTGGTGGAGGAATCACCTCTATCTGACTTTATAATATATGAGTAACATAAGGGATTCATTAAACAGATTTCAGCATAAAATAAATGCTACTTCGTTTTTATCTAATTGTGATTAATAACTTTTTATTTATTCTAATTTTTTTTTCAACATTAAAAAAATAATAATTATAAAATTTATTCCAGGTATATTTTCATGCTAAAATTACATTGAAATGTTGACTTGTACATTTGTATACAACAATGAACACAACCAAGATCATGCGTTGCTATTAATCAGTGGTGTTAATTATTAATACTTCGTATCTTAATATCAGTTTGTACAAAAAATGTATATGTATGTACTTTTGATCCATTCCAGACCACAGGAGGACAGTCAACCAATACTGGACTTGGACAAAACCCTTGCACAGTAACAAATATTAACAAAGGAAACTTGTACTTTGCTGTGGCTACAGATAAAACCAAGTTTATAGAATGTGATCTCAATGGGAACGCCAATGTCCTTGTATGTCCTTCTCATTTAGTCTGGGACCAGAATCGTTTGTCTTGTGTCTACAACTTCCAGCTTGGAATAGCCGTTACAACACCTAACCCTAATGCCCTAACAGGCAAGTCTTTTCAATTATTTGAAAACCCATTAAGTAACACAGCCTTAAAGACTTTTAATTAATTTCGTTGAGTTTAATGATATGGTTTAAAGGAATTCTCAATACTGAATGAACATCTCCTCAAGTATTGCTAACTACGTTTCTTACATCTTATTCTTTCAAGTGTTCCATAGGCAATGAGTGGAGAGTATAGGAGAGTAATCAGCAGTCGGTTACCCACAGATAATTAAATATAAGCATTTGGTCAAAACTAAAACTTTTCTAATGTATCAAAAGTGATAGGTTTCTTGTACACTTTAAAGACCGATTGCTTTGCAGTTCAATTAGCTAACCCTTAATTATAATCAATGTTAAAAAAAAATTAAAACTATTTGTGTTAATGTATTTTTGTACATTTGTATATATTTTTTTTATAGTATTGACCCGATTTGAAACACAAAATATTAATACTAACTGGTATCCATAACTGTCTTTAATTACACCTTACTTGAAACAATCCTTGAAGTCAAAGAACATTAGAGAATTGACAGTGAATTTTCACTCCAATCAACATGACAAATCTCATCTTGTTTGTTAGAAAGGTTCTTTTATCTACAACATGTTCACTTAAGAACTAAAGTTAGAGAAAACAGAAGGGTCAATCAAGAATGGACAATCCAGAGAAACTGGGAACATAGGGTATACAAGACACAGGACGAAGACAAACAAAACAAAAAACACAACACAGAATATTAAAAGAATTAGCAATAGCAAAATATTGGACATTACTATAGCCTATTTTTATAAACATATATTTAATATTATCACATATTTTATTGAAATAATGCCGAATTTGCATGTGTAATAAAAGCATAATTTGCGGCGTGTTATTTGCCTCTGGGGCAATTACATTTTACGAGGGCAATAACATGTCATCTGCCCTGGCAAAATATGTGATAAATAGATTAATACATGGCCTTTTTCACATTGCCCTTGTTATCAGCCCTCGGGGCCGATATCAAGGTCTCGTGCTGATAACAAGGGCAATATGAAAAAGGCCACGTATTAATATATAAATATTTCTGTACTAAATATTACACTGGGTATCAATATTTTTTAACTAAAGGTACATGTATTACATAAATTTGCATTTTTTAGGTTCTGGAGTGACAAAAAATCCATGCAGAGGCTCACTTACAAACCAACAGTTTTTCTCCCATCCAGATGCCACTAAATTTATCCAATGTGATGTAGCTGGAGATGCCTATGTCTTGTCCTGTCCAGCTGGGCTGGTCTGGAACCAGTTCTCACTTACCTGTATATCTCCTTACACTATGGTCTCAACAACTGGATAAAAATCTCATTCAATTTTATTTAATTCATTGACATTTCAATAAATTTTATTTCTTTTAAATTTGTTTTCATTTTTACATGTGGAATAAACAATCTGCACATGGCTCACTGAAAAATTTCTATCTACACTCTTGTGGATCATCAACCAAATAACTCTACCTGAAGTTTAAATTGCTATTTGTAAACTCGGCTTGCTTTATTGTTACCACATATTGAACTTTATAGGAGGATAAGTCCTCAAGAGTTATGTCCCTTTTCTTAATTTGGTCAAATGAAGACTTGGTGAAACTTCTTAAGATTACAACTCCTATTGAAGCTCAAAACTATACCGAATTCCACCAAACAGTAATTTTATATACAAGTAGCATTAAGCTGAAAGTTTGTAATTGAAAGACACATCTAAAGGATCAATTATGGTAGATATATATTGGTAAAAACAATTTCACAAATTATGGATTGCTAGGTAGAAATACTTGGAAGCAGTCTGACCAGTTCAACAATTTGATATTATGTAGCATGAACATCTACATTACATGCTTCATCATATTGCATAGGTGTTAAGACCTAGTGGGGTAGGTAGATGGGAAAATTCCATAAAAATGTACTGGTATCCCTCCTACAGAAATCTGCTGAAAATAACTGAGTCAAGAATCTGAAATTCTGTGAACATTTTTTTTTCTAAATAACTGTATTCATTACTTGTACAAACATCCTTACAAGTGATTTTAAGATCTAGCAGGAAAAATGTTACAAGAGTTAGCTGAACAAAACATTTAAAATTTTCTGCTACCTCAAACATGTGAGAAAGAAAGCACAAATGAGTATTACTCATTTTCTGGGTTAGAGAATGACTCCTGTCCATTTTGTAGTACAATTTATAGTCTTGTTGAAGACATTACTATCAGTGTAATCTTGTTGAAGACATTACTGTCAGTGTAATCTTGTTGAAGACATTACTGTCAGTGTAATATTGTTGAAGACATTACTGTCAGTGTAATCTTGTTGAAGACATTACTGCCAGTGTAATCTTGTTGAAGACATTACTGTCAGTGTAATCTTGTTGAAGACATTACTGGTGGAAGAAGCCGACCATGAGCAAGCAACTGGTAAACATAATCACTTGAGGCTGCAAGTTGAGTGCACCCTTATTTGTAATTTACAACGCCAAGAGCAAACCCACGACATATTGGTGATAGGCTTGTATGAGTTATTAGGTAATCCAACTACCTAACTCATTGAGCCACCCGGGCACCTATTAACTTAAACACCTACAAAATCCTTCAATAAAAACATACTAGTCTATAAAACAAAAGGGTTAGGCCACTCCAAATTAAATACTTGTTCTTCCGACCCGCTCGCACCTTAAAATTCAGATTGAAAATTTCGACAAAAAATGTTTCATCATTTCGTCAACATTCCCTCTTCATGTTTCATGATTTTTAAACAATTTGAAATAAAAAAATGTCACCCGCTTATAAAATTGTCTTGAATTCTCATTTAAAAACACAAAAATGAGAGGAAAAATGATTAAAAAAATTTAAAAAGTGCCACTCACTTGTTCAAGATTTTAGCACCTCCAAAAATTCAATTTTCAGAAGAAAAACAAATAATAAAAATTTCGCTCGCTCGCTCCATTTTTTAAATGAAAAAATCAGAAGAACAAGTAATCAATTTGGAGTGGCCTTATTTATATGTGGAAGAGATAGATACATCATAACTAAAAAAGTATATAAATAATTTTTTATTTGTTTTCTCTTAAAACTGATAAATATATAATCCCATTATTAAACAGAATATTTGCCTTTCTCACTATTATGACATGCATTAAAAAACTCAAGACATTAAAAAAAACCTGGCAATCATCATTATAGATAAAAAGGAGACACAAAGTAAAAAGAGTATATTAAGACAACTAGCAACTTTATATTAAAACAAACTTAAAAAAAATACTGCTAATTTTCGACTTGCTGAAAATAGCTATACATCACCATTTATTTAATTAATTGAAGGCTATGGATGGCAGTAACAAAACAATTTGGAGACTATAAATGTCTTCACTGCAATCTAGACTTCACTCTCAGTTATATTTTCACCATAATCTTGATAGTGACAATGAAATAAAAAAAAATATTAAAATAGCCATCAATTGTGCTGGGTTACACACATACAAAATGTATATGACTGAAAATAAATTCATTCATTATGTAGGGTTATACACATCTATAACTGAAAATAAATTCATTCATTGTGCAGGGTTACACACATATCTCTAATTGAAAATAAAGTTATCCTTTGTGCATGGTTACACACATCTATAACTGAAAATGTCTTGAAATATTAGCAGCATCTTTTTTAATAGCAGGTTAAAATACTTTTGCAAAATAAAAAAAAATAAAAATGAAAATTTATCACAGAAATGCTTTAATATATAAAATACCTTTTAAAATGGGTCATGGTTGGTCCCTGTAGTCTCATAGCTCCATACAACTAAATACTTAAAGAAAATCCTTAAGTAAAAGTTTACATTTTTTTCCACTTTCACTTTAACACATACAATAAAATGTCCTGATTTTACACATCAACTTTATTTTATGTAGGATTAATGCCATTTTTCATTATTAGTTTGTTTTTTTTTATGTTATTTTCATTGCTGCCTTTCTTTTTTTTAATCTATATAAAAATCATATTTACCACATAATTACAACAACAAAAATTTATGGACAATTTGATAACTATCATAGTTAACTCATTTTTAACACTCTTGAGCAAATGAAAACAGTCAGTGTTTGAATGGGTATTATGAAGTGTTTGTGTAGGTATAAACATATTCTACACAAACATGTCGTACAAATATATCCGTTGAAATATTAACCTCCTAATATTTTCATTTTCACCCGATGTTCCAACAAAATTTTGTTGATTCCATGAAATGACATCAATCAACTTTTGCATACAATTTAAATTTATGGAAATACATAAAATGCTTGACCATTACATTACAATATTACAAGGGAATTACATATTTTACTTTCATTATTAGTTAAAACTTCATTGGAAAAAATGTATACACTTTTAAGATGACAACTCTTGTTCACTAAGAAATGCTTTGTTTAGTTGTTATTTAGTACAAATTTTATTTGCAAAATGAAAGTTTGAAATTTAGTGATAACTTCAATGAATTTTTTCCAACCATATACTGCTGGGTTTAAACATTTTGCCATTAATTCATATTTCCATTAAACACCCATTCAAACTCTGCACCAAATCAAACTTTGACGTCAGTTTATTTACTACAGAAAAAACAACATGCTAAAACTATCTAGTAACAGACACTACATAACAAATCTCTAACTTATTATTAACAAATAAATACATCTTAATATAGTCTTTTTTAACAAGTCTGATCAGCGTGTAGCTATACCATTCTTTCCCCAGAATTCCTCTGTCCTTCTCTTGGCACGTTCATATGTATCTGACGCTAGAGAACAACTTGAAGCTACAGATCTAGCAGACATAGACAAAACATCATCATCTGGGTCTCTTCTAGGTATTGGCATACCTGTAAAACAAAGGTGTTGTAAAGCATTTAATAGAGGATGATCAAGATCAAAAAGAGGGACATCAACAAATTCTTTTAAACCTAATATTGTCTATACTTCTATACAAATACTGAAGCATAAAATTATTTAACGTTACTTTAATACTTAGCTTGTTTTTATTGATCTTCACAGACAAATAGCAATATTTCTGTTACAATATTCTCATTATGGAGGGAAATGGGGTTAGGGTTATGGTTAAAACTGACCACCACGATATAACTGAAATATTGTTGAAAATGGCATTAAACACCCTAGCCCTAATATATATTAACATTACCTCCATCTATAGTCCACATTAGTTTTTCCTGAGGATTTTTACTGTATGTATAACCAAATCCTTCTTTAATTGTTGGGGGAATACCCTCTCTTTTAGGCTTTCTAGATCTCTTCACCATTACTGAAAAACAAAATGTAAATCTATTTTATAAATATTTTTACAAGAAAGTACATTTTGTAATATTTTCATGACATGTTTATTGTTCTTTGTTTGTTTGATTTCTTTCAGCAATTTTTCAATGAATGATTTGAAGACTGGTAAACTTTATTATTTCTATTTAAAACTCAACAAACAAAAATAACAAGTTAAAATATCATTTTTATTTCTATTTTTCACAATTGGAAAGCTAGATGGGAGATGCAAGGTCAGTGTTTAACCAGAACCAGAAAGGGTCTGGTTTTACTCAACTCCATTTACTATATTGTATATTATTTTCAAAATTGTATATCATGATACAGAAGAATACCACTAGAGTGAATATCACCTACAATACAATGAGATGTTACATATGAGTGATAAATTATACATGTATCTCACAAGATTGTACTGGCCTATTCAATGAGAGATACCAATGTGAGATACATGCATCTCACATCACATGACCTTGTTTGTGTCACAATGTGAAAAATCAAATGTTGCAAAAACAAAGCATTTTCAGAGAACTTGTGATCAGTTCAAACTATAATACTTTCAGGTCATTTATTTACAGTTTTACATCTAAGATATAAACTAAAACACATACAAAAATTTCAAGTTAAAGAAGTAATATATTTTTCCCATGGTGACCATAACCAAGTTGAGATAACTATCTGATTCTTTGCCAAAAGGTGACAGAAATATAGTCGTTGATGGTTAATAATGTGAGATGAGATAATTCCACCCTCAAGGTTAGTAACTCAGCAAGCCTTGTTTGTGACTTAAAATGTGACCCCCTCAAGTAGCACTGTCTCCTCTCACATTCCTTACCATGACTGATCATTATAATACCTGCACATGTAGCAGTCTTCACACTAAGCCACTTCCCGAAGCCTGTGACAAGTAATACTGGATTCGGACAAGTGAAAATTATGAAAGAATTTATTTTAATAAATCAATTTTTTTTTCTCTAAATTTGGCTTTCGGGCAAGTAGGTGAAAAAATTTAAGGCAAAGACTGATGTAATAAGAAGAAATCACATACCTTCACTTGTTTTCTGGGCTTTGACCTGTCCATCTTCTACAGGTGGCTGAGACTTAACTGGACTATCAACAAATGTTGTCAACATTGGTCTGTCTGTTGAAGCATCATCATCTCTTAAAAGATGGGTATCTGGTGATGGCTTACCATATGTAGGGCTACATGATAGTTTAGCTTTATTTACATCAAATGTCTGCAAAATAATATTTTAACCATTATTCAGGTTTTTCTAAATGGGGCGATACCAGGTACTTTTAACCTTTTAAAATGGTATTAGGTACCTTCTAATTTCAGACTGCATGAAAAGTGTTCATATTTTAATTTTAAAAAAGTATTGTCTGTAAATATTTAAGTACTGTAAGGTATGAAAAATATTGAAAGACCTTTTACTATTTTCAAACAGTTTATTGAGAAAAGCATAATGCAATATTTTTGTTAGGAGATGTCAACCCGGCTGACCATTTATCAAATTAACATGATGAATCCTTGATTATCAGGCCTCAAGTTCTAGATCAAATTATGATTTAAATTATCTCCCTTAATCAGGATCAAAGTTTGATTTAAGTTATCTCCCTTAGTATGATAACATTTTAGTAAATAGAAAAAGAGTAATTAAGCAGCAAATACCAATTTTATAGTTTTAAGTTTGACCTGACCACACATCAAAGCTATACGGTAATTCTCTGAACTCGAGATGAGAATATTTATGATGAAGGTTATTCCAGAAATGTGTCGCATACAGTAAATCAGATACATGTATCTATTTTGTTGTTAAATCCAGAATATATGAACTGTTTTATTTGTCAAAGGTTTGGTTTTATGATACTTAATGCCACTTTTAACAATATTTCAGTTATATCGTGGCAGTCAGTTTTATTGGTGGAGGAAACTCAAGTACACAGATAAAACCACCTACCTGTCACAAATCACTGACACTGACAAACTTTATCACATAATGTTGTATCGAGTACACCTAGCCATGAATGGGGTTCAAACTCACAACTTTGTGATAGGCACTGATTGCACAGGTAGTTGTAAATCCAACTACCATACGATCATGACTAGGATGACCCCACATTTGTCAAAGGAGAATTTGTAAGTAATACATGGACTTCTCAAGATACTTTGACACAATACCTTAAATAATTGTTTGCTTGCTGTAGGTTTCCTCACAGGTTCTTCTGTCAATGTATCGTCACTATCATAATCATCGTCGTCTAATTCTGAAATATACATCTTCTTTTTAACTATATTGAACAGAAAGTGTTACATTCATATCTATTTTTTCTGTCAAATTTTGAACCACAATATATATGCAATATCTGTTGTTTTTTTTTATCATATATATTGATCTTCACGAGACTATTTGTTAATCTTGTGATATCCGTTTTATTCATACATCGTATTATATTAATAACTTAAAAGATTGAAGAAATTTGTTGATATCACAATACCAGCATCATCGGCAACCCACAGCTGCAATAACAATAATTATTATATAGATAGGTGTGAATTATGGAGACTTATCCGTAAAATAAATTCCGATATTTCACATGTGAAATATCAGTTTTTTCCCGCCAGAACTACTTTCAGACAACTATAAGTGTGGTGGTTACGTCCCTTGTTGTGTTACGGTGAATACACACATGATTGTAAACTGAAACAATTAAACAAATGAAAATATTAAAAGTTGTAGTACTTTTATAAATTATTTTAATTGAATGCTTTTATTTATACATTAAAATCAAACACTTGCTTATTCTAAATCGAATCATTTCACTAGCATAACACAGATTTAAATATAAACAAACAACAGCAATGTTAAAAGTGCATTGTAGATTGTCAGTTTCGTAATTCCTTTCACCACCCCTTTTCAATGAAAAATCGTCTGCTTTGAACAATCTTAAAATTATTAAAAAAAAACAACAAAATGTCTGATCATTTTGATGGCAGCTGTAGTCTCCAAATTTTTAGAAGAAAATTATTTTGACTTGGAAAATGTGGAAATGCCAGAATTTAATATTCTAGATGTCCAAACAAATATTCCAAATTCCAATGGCAATACAAATGAAAATGCATATCAAACTAAAGCCCAGCCGGGTAGATTTCAGAACGTTTCATTTGAGGGCATTGTTGCATTCCTTAGTTCGAATTCTGTTACACATGAAATACACACGACTCGGACAATAATAACACATCGTGCCTGGTTCCACAGATAAATCGGAATGACACGAGTCACAATTGCAATGAATTTTTCCACAACAACTTTACAAATCTGCCCATATTCAAATGAAATTCAAAAACTCGTCCTTCATTTAAATTTCCAATTTTTTTCATCGAAGCGACAACACTTGACTTGTTTGAATGTGCAGCCATATTGATTACACACTATCATTGCTCATAGATTCATACGCGTGGAATGAAATATACAAATTAAATAAAATAATATAAAAGAAATTTTGGAAATCTATATAATAAACAGTATAACTAATCGTAGATTTTGAATATCAAAATAAGACCACTCGTGACCGAATACGCATTAAAGATTAAACTCGTGGACGGAACAAGTTACGTCCACTCGTTTAATCCTTATGCGTACTTCGGTCGATCGTGGTCTTATTTTGATATTCAAAATCTACGATTAGTTATACTATATCTAGTCATTTCCTTTTATTTTTGTATAGTTTTTTTCATCACTTTCACTGCTTATTTTAACTACATACCTCTCAATGGACCAGCCCATGATTTGCTGACAGGTGCTGTTTGTGGGCGTGCTTTTCTCAAAGGTCTTCTGGCTTGTGGTGGAGAGGTTAACAAAGCTCCACCTACTGCAGGTGTTGTCAAGTCTAGATGATGTCTTTTAGATTTAGAGTCTTTGTTTACTAAGACAGGAGTTGGAATTCTACCATCGTCATCACTGAACGTTTCTGTACTTCTTGAAGAGCGACTGCCATCACTAAAACAACAATAAATACATAATTATTTGAACAGCAAAATTACCAATTAATTACAATTAACAGATTTCTTTTAGTTGCTTCATTTTCAATTTGTGATTCATTAGAAAAAATAATTTCCCAAAAATAGCAGGCCTTCAAGGTTGCCATATTCGTTTTGTAGATGGTATATGATTAACTTATGCAATCTGTGCCTATTACAATCTAGGGAGATCGTCAAAATATAAAAAGGATAGATCAAACATCTAATTTCAATTAGATTAGTTACATGTATCACTAAGGTTAATAATATGACTCTGGTAAGATTTTCCCCCAAGGCATTGCTTAAAACGAACCAGTACAAACTATGGGGAAAAAACATTGGAGCAACTGAAAAATTCATACATTATCAAAAGCATATTGACTACCTCATTCTTTCGTAAAGTCTTTGTTCAGACCATGCTGCTTTTCGTGGTCGTGATCTCTGCTTCTGAACTGGTTCCTCTGCATACTCTCTTCTTTGTCTCGTCCTTGAAGCTGGTTCCTCTGAATATTCTATTCTTTGTCTAGTCCTTGAGACTGGTTCATCTTCATACTCTCTTCTTTGCCTCATCCTCTCTTCTGGATCCTCTGCATATTCTTGTCTTGGTCTTATCTTTTCTACTGGTTCCTCAACATCGTCCATGTGCTTATAATCTTCATCTTCAGATGCAATAGTTGCTGCTGCTGAACAATTATTGTTCATATTCATAACTTTTGATTCCATTGCCTTTTTCCTGTAGCAGAAAAAATTGGTATAGGTTTAAAAGGGAAGAATGATAAATGTAAAAAAAAAAGAAATAGATCGACGTAATATAAAAAAAAACATCAGATTTTTGTTTAATACTGTCAATAGTGTCATCTTTGAGATTTTGTTAAGGTTAGGGTTATGGTGTTTAACACCACTTTCAACAATATTTCAGTTATATCGTGGCGGTCAATTTTACTGGTGGAGGAAATCGGAGTAACCAGAGAAAACGACCGACCAGTCGAAAGTCACTGACAAACTTTTATCACATAATGTTGTATCGAGTACACCTCGCCATGAACGGGATTCGAACTCACAACCTTTGAGATTTGGATACTCCAACAATGTCGAACGTTACTTTTTGATACAGTCAAATCTTCCTTAAAGGACATACCTTTATATACAGGTACATCTTAACTGAATGTGTAAATACTTCATTTTTGGAAGAAACACAGGAGCTAAAATTTTGATAGTATTTGTGTTATATGCAAATAAATGTCATAAAGTAGTGCATGCTAAAAAGTATTATTTTTATCTGCTGAATAATGTCAGTTTTCTTTTTTTAATTTTAATTTATCAAACATATGCAAGAATTTTAATTTAACTTCTTATTAAAAATTTTGGTTCAACAGTTGTCAATTTTTTATTGTTAGCTTGAGATTTAGATTAATGAGGGTAGGGTTGTGATTCCATTAATTGTTGTAACTAGCAATCACTGTGTGCCTGTCCCTAACCAAAACTTGCCAGAGGCTGGTTGGTTTAATTGTCAACCATTACTGTCTAGCTTTTATTTATCTATTTTTAATTATTAAAATCTATTGAATTTCTATATTATTTGAAGAAGAAGAAAAAAACTGAGGATAAAATAATACATTAATGCTCAAAATGTTATAAATTGTGTAACTACTTGTAAGCCATGTTGGGTCCCGGGTGGCTCAAAATGTTATAAATTGTGTAACTACTTGTAAGCCATGTTGGGTCCCGGGTGGCTCAATGAGTTAGATACAAATGTAGTTGGATTACCTAACAACCCATACAAGCCTATCATCAATATGGCATGTGTTCGCGCCTGGCTTTGTAAATTACAAAAAAGGGTGCACTCGACTCACAGCAGAAAGTGATAAAGTTTACCAGTTGCTTGCCCATGGTCGGTGGTTCTCTTCGGGTACTCTGGCTTCTTCCACCACTAAAACTGGTCACCATGATTGATACAGCTGAAATATTGCTGAAAGTGGCGTTAAAACACTAAAAAAATCAAAAATTAATCTTGTAAACCATGTTGAACTATGTAAAGTCATAACAAAGTCATGTGATAGTCACCGTTTAAATTTTCAATCATCATAAAAAAATGTTGGTACAAAATTATCCAATTATCATTCTGCTGTAGTTTAAATTTGTTCATGTAGTTAATAAAGTGTACATAATTAGCAAAGGTCAAAGGTCAATTACATCACTGTTCAAGTTTTATACATTATACATTATGATATAACTGAAATATTGTTGAAAGTGGCATTAAACACCATAAAACAACCATCCATGCATTTCAACATCTTAAGAGGTGGGTTGATGAGGGATTTATTGATTAATTAATGCATACATCAGATTGCATTTAATCCAATCATTGCATAATCATTTTTAACATATGAACTGAAGGCACTGGTATGGCTTATCCTGGTTCTAAGGATCTACATGTATAAATAAATTACTATAAATCCTTAGGCTCCACTCTATTTTTAATTTAAATATTTCAGATGAATTATCTATCATTTAATGATTACCTCAGTAAATAAAGTTAAGATGAAAGGAAACACTATAATCAATTAAAGTGAAATTTATTATGTAATTGGACAGGTACGGATAATAGGTAAATGATCAATATACATTGTTACCATGGTAATCAACAGCATCAAACATTGATTCCTGTATCCCCCAGAGATAAATTAGTATTACTACATGTAATGTGTTGTTGGAGGAAGTCAATTCAGGTGAGATTGACATTCCACAACAGAATCTTCTGATGTCTCAGTGATCTGTGTCTAGGGATATGGACAAGTTATCACACATAGTTACATTAACAGGCTAGTAACTGTTATTAAATTTGATCAATTATTTTATATTTACTTTTAAGGTGCATCTTTATTTGTGCAACTTTTCATGAGAAAAAAAAAATGCATTCATAGATCATTTTGCATGATTCATATACATGTACCAGTAAATAAAATTTGTTACATAATTTACTTTTAATCATTTTTATGCATTTAAACCCATTTCATGTTTTCAGATTTCTCAATTTAAACAGAGGTATTTATAGCATGAATGTTTTTAAACTTTCTATAGGTGTTCAATTTAATTTGATATTTTACAAACTCTGGAATAATATCTGTTTTCACTCTCCATCGTGATAACATGGAATTAGGAGTTATCAATAAACAATGTATTATTCATTTGTTTTACAGAACTTGGTCTAAAGAATCACAAGTTATATGTTCAAAAGCTTCTTCTTCAGAAACTATAATGCTAACTTAACCGAATGTGAACATGAATGCTCCTGGCATGGTCATGTCTATGAGTCCGACTTTGAGCGTGTACATTGTCAAAATTGTATGACCGCATCAGTGGTGTAATGGTTAGTGTGCTCACCTCAAGCGGTAGATCGTGGGTTTTTATCCTCTTTGGTTTAAACCAAGGACTATGAAATTGGTATTTGTTGCTTCTCTGCCAAAGCACACAGCTTTAAGAAGTAAGTACAAAGACTGGTTGGCTCAGAATAAGGATGATGTGTCAGAGTGGAGCGACACGACTGATTTTTTCAGTGAGCTGGCACTATAACAATCCAACTAAGTGTCTTGGTCTAATACAAAGCGAACATTATCATCATCTCAACGAAAGTAACTTGTTTTTGCGATGATATAGCTGAAAAAATAGCTCATTTGGTGTTAAACAACAATCACTCACTCACTCAAAACTGCATTTTTCTTTTTATAAATCCGTCTAAGTCACTTTAATTTCTAAACCACATGAGCAATATACATGCCTCGAGCTATGTGGGCCTTTTGTTTCTGGTGATAAAGTTCATGGCCAAAATACAACACTTGTTATCTATGTACAAGTTAAAAGATCTAGAAGGGACATGCAGCATTCTGTGAGTAATTAGCAAAAATTGCTTCCCATATCAACCTCTGATCTTTTCTGATTAGCTAAATCACTGATAATACAAAAACGTATTGTAATGTAAACCTCCATCATACAAAACGACTGAACTTTGTCACCCAGAACTATGTAAAAACTTGCTGGATTTAATGGGACAATATCATATATATATATCTAAGATCATCATGATTGATAGCATAAAATATTCAGTTATGATATTTACATGAAACCGACACTGCAGTGAAGAAAATAACATGTTCTGCCTTATTAATAGAAACAGCCTCTAAAATGGATGTTTTCTTTTGAGAAAGGTAAGCGAAGCTAAATGAGCATTGTTTTGTCAGTCTAAAAAACATAACCTGAAATATTTACTATCCCACCAAAATTTTTAAAATTAATGAAAAGCTGCACTGCACCACCCCCTGCCCCCCCCCCCNTTACTATCCCACCAAATTTTTTTTAAATTAATGAAAAGCTGCACTGCACCCCCCCCCCCATTTTTTTCACACCCCTTTCACTCCAAAGATAATTACATGTATTTAAGTTTAATGTCTGATCAATGATTGATGGATTTGTGTTTAATGCCAATATTAGCAGTATTTCAGCTATATTGTGATGTGATGCCTGATCAAAACTACTGGTAATATCAAGTTAAGATATTGGGAGAATTAGTTCAAAATATTAAATAAGAATCTAGATCAAGATTACAATATTTTACCAACTGAAATTAAAGTTTTATACTCATGAATTATTCAAAATATCAAATATTGACATTTATGAGAATCTAAATACAAATAATTTGTGTCAATTACATATGCAAGCCTAAAATTAGGGTTAACTGATCAATATAACACATAAAATTGTTGGTAAAAATAATATATATATTACAGCTATTTCATAAAGGGCACATCAAAATGTCATAATTAAATCATTGTCTATTTTTGACACAATGACCATGTATACTATACAGACTATATGCAAGTAATGTTATTTTACTTAAGATAGCAAATAAGACAGACAGAGGCATAGACTGTTGATCATCTGAACACAGGGTCAAGATGTGAAAATACTTTATAATGATTCATACCTATATTACAGGTAAGGCTGAGAAAATACAACAATCTTCCTCAATATTTGTCATGTCAGAAAACACAAAAAGCCTTTTTTTTCTCATGTAAGTATGAAGTATATACCAGTACATGTTTATTGCAACATATTGTTTCTGTTAATGTAATAGTTAATAATGTAGACAGAATATGTGTTATAAGTAACAGTAAGTCTGATTTATTGATGCTTTCATTTCAAAACACTTTTACCTGCAAACTATTTATTAATAGATAATATAGAAATTCTTTTTTCATATTTCTTAAATAATTTGTCATATTAAAATATCTTACAAGACAATCGATAATGCCTTAAATCTCCAAAAAATTAAAACAAGAAAATATCTTTAATTTTTGAGAACATTAAATACAAATAAATTATATACACCAAATAACAAGAAATAGAAACAGATAACCAATATATATTTTTCTCCTTCCCCCTTTTTTTCCTTATTATGTGACGAGGATGGGGGGAGGGAGGAGCAGATTGTAATCCTTAGCTTGGGGAAATATTTTCTGTAGGATCATTTCATTTCAACATGTTAAGATTTTTTCATCTAAAATTAATCTTAATCTCATTATGGAAAAATAATACAGTCAAACCTGTATTAAAAGGTCACCCATGGGTCATTTAGAAAACAGTGGTCTCTAAAGTCAGATGACCTCTTAAAAGAGGTTCAAATCATATACAATTTTTATACGAGAAGATGAGAAAAAAGTGACCTTTTAATAAAAGTGACTGCTTAATAGAGGTCTTGGGAAGGTTTAACTGTATAGTATGTAATATATAACAGTAATGGAGAATTCAAAATCCTGTATTAAACTTCAGTCTTTATTTTCATAATATCCTATCATTATCTGCAGTTCTATATAGATGTATCCTTACCAATCAATATTTTAAGTTCTGAAAATTTATTTAAATTAATATTTAAATTTATCTACATTGTATATTTCAGATATGAATATTAGAAGACTTTAAACCTTAAACCATGCAATACATTACAACTACCATCAGGAAATGACATACAATTCTTTACAGGAAATTATTTGTTTGTGAAGCTACTGTTTACTTATTTCTATCGATAATACAAGCTTAAAAGATACAGAGGTGAAAAATAATCAATTTATACGTGGGATTATATCAACCCAGTGTTTATATATATATATAGGCAATTACTGAGAACGAATGAAAACAGGTGACAGAAAAAATGGCCAACAGAATGTCAGCTTTAGATGATGAAGACACTAACTCTCTGACCAGTTTCAATCTTTTAGGACCAGTAGGTGAGAAATTGATTTCTCCATGCTGTATTTCAGTTTCTCCAACAGGAGAATACTTAGTGTCCGACTCTGAAAGCTGCTTTATAATAATTTACAATAGTTTTGGAGAATATCTCAGTCATTTTAGCACAATACCAAAATCATCGTTCTATTTGTTATTGGATTTAGACAAACATAAACCTCATGACGTGGCTTGGCTATCATCTAAAAAAATTGTGTACACCCAACCATGGGGCAGCAAAGTCGTTATCTCAAACTGGAGGGGAAAAGTTAGCGTTTCTATAGAAGGAAAACCGCTATATCAACCTTTTGGTGTATGTGTTGATAATTTGGACCAAATTTATATCACCGATAGAGATAAGGGGAGAATACTCTGCTACAGTGCTGATGGAAAACTAATTAAAAGTTTTGGTGGATTTGGATCAAACGGATATGTATTAAACAATCCACATTATATTGTAATTAACCAAAGAGGAGACATTGTACTAAATGACATTGTTAAAGACAGTATCTGTATCAAAGTATTGAACAAAAAGACTGGAGTTCATAAAAACATTCCAACCGATATCGAAAATGGAAAAAACATTGGAAGTTTAGCAATTGATTCAGACCACAATATCATACATGCTGATACCCAAAATAAAACTGTTCATGTATTCACGAGTGATTTAAATGAAAACAACGAATATTTGAGTGGAAAATTTACCATAAACAATGTTAACGATATGTATGGGATAGCTTTTAATCATGATGGAAATCTTGTTTGTATTGACCAAAATGATAAAAGAATCAAAATATTTCCCTGGGCAAAAGATTATGTGTATTGTAATGGTCATATCAAATCATCTTCTCATATAACTGAAGATGGTAATTAAATGTGTTTAAAAACTTTTTTTTATAGTTTGTAGCTATACCATGACAATTTTTTTTTTTTTTTTTAGAAAAAGTTGTTTTTCTTGTTCAACTACCTGAAGCAGAAATGAAATAGTAAAAAGATGTGTTTTCATAACCATGTATAAAAGATCATCTAGAAAACCATACTCTTATCGCAATGAAAGTTAACAAAAGGTTCAGTGTACTAGCTACCTGTTTAAAATGATCTGTGACCATGAAAAATAATAAATGCATCTATTTATTGAAATATGATTGAAAATATTGATGTGGTCCCCCCCTCCCAATAATAATCGGGATATAATAAGTTAAATTTTAACATTATAGGGTACAGGGTTAAGATTAAGGTTATGGTGTTGAACACCACTTTCAACAATATTTCAGCTATACAGGCTTTCAAACAAGATTTTGTGAAAAATAAGGGCTTTTTTAGTGCAAAATTCTTAAAGAAATAAGGGCTGAAATTCAAAAATCAATATAAAAGAAAAACATTCTGTACTCACCTCCAGGGAGAACATAAATACAAAAGCTAATTACCAACTCAGAAGATCATACCAATGGTCATCAACAGCGATATTCAGCATATCAATACAACCAGATTAAAGTACATGTAATCTGATATGGTGCAAATCCATGCTGAATATATGATGCTGATAACCACCAAGATGTCTTCTGAGAAATACATTAATTCAACATATTCATTACCTGAAAGTATACTAAGGCTAGATTTCATTAATTCCAACACTAATTTTATGTTGCATTTATCAACAATTTTCAAAATTTGAAAATTTAGGATTTTCACCAAAAAATTAGGGCTTTTTTTTAGGATTTTGAAGCTTTAATAAGGAATATCAGGGCTGCTGTAAAAAAAATAAGGAAAATTATGAAAATGAGGGCCTGCTTGAAAGCCTGGCTATATCGTGGCAGTCAGTTTTATTGGTGGAGGAAACCAGAGTATCCGGAGAAGACCACAACCTGTCGCAAGTCACTGACAATCTTTATCACATAATGTTGCATCGAGTACACCTCACCATGAAAAGGGTTCAAACTCACAGCTTTAGTGATGATAGGCATTGATTGCACAGGTAGTTGTAAATCCAACTACCATACGAACACGAGCATGACAGCCTCTTCTCTTTATTGAAATATCATTGAAAATATTAATATGGTTTCCCTCTCCCTATAATAATCGGGATATAATATTCTATTTTCTATGGTTGGTATTAAATATATCATTTAGATTCTCAAATATATAAAATATTTGTTTTTCCGAAAGTATGTATGAATATTATGTAAGATGGATAAAAGAACACAGCACAATTCATGATCTCAAAATATTATTGGGTTGAAAAAACACACTGAACCTTATCATTGTTGAAAGTAGTTTTAATATGTTTCTTACTCTGAACATATTTGTTTGTTTGATGGTGTTATGCCACTTTCAACAATATTTCAGCTATATCGTGGCGGCGATTGGCTTTATTGGTGGAGGAAACCGGAGGACACGCCGGAAAACCACCAACTTGTAGCAAGCCACTGACAAACTTTATCACATCTTGTTGTACACCTCGCCCTGATCAAGATTCAAACTCACAACATCGGTGGTGATAGGCACTGATTGCATAGGTAGTTTCCAACTACCATATGATCAAAGCCATGACGATCCCACTCTTAGACCATAAATTATCGCCACGATATAACTGAACAGTTTGGGATATAACTAATTTAACAGAAAAAAATAGGATATTCAAACATACATATACAGACAAGGCATAACAATGAACTGTAGTTACAATAATTGACAAAACTTCTCTATCTAGTATACATCATATCAAACCAAAGGAAAAGAGACACAGCTACATAAAAGATTACCTAAATGAACAAACTACACATACTTAAAACCAACAAAACTAGAGAAAGTTGATCTGGTGATCACAGATACCCCCGCATTCCAAATTTTCATCCAGAAACCATTAAAGTCCTTATCTTCTAAGAGAAAAAAAGCCATAATGAACGGTAAATGTCAATTTCACCATAATCGAATTTAATCTGTATTTCATGGTACATCACATTGTGTTAAAGTTTGAAAAGATTTGGTTGAGTCGTACCTTAAATATCATCTGGAAACCTAGAAAGTCCCTATTTTCTAAGAGAAAAAGGGCCATAACTCATGAACGGTACATGTGAAATACACCGTAATCGAACTTATGCTGTATTTAATGGTCCACAGCATTGTGTTAAAGTTTGAAATGATTTGGCTGAGCCATACTTTAAATATCATCCAGAAACCTAAAAAGTCCCTATTTTCTAAGAGAAAAAAGGCCACAACTCAGGAACGGTAAATGTGAAATACACCGCAATCGAACTTAACCTGTATTTAATGGTCCACAGCATTGTGTTAAAGTTTGAATAGATTTGGTTGAGCCATACTTTAAATATCATCCGGAAACCTAAAAAGTCCCTATTTTCTAAGAGAAAAAGGGCCATAACTCAGGAACGGTAAATGTGAAATACACCGTAATCGAACTTGACCTGTATTTTATGGTACACAGCAATATATGAAAGTTTGAAAAGATTTGGTTGAGGAGCGATACTTTAATTATTATCCGGAAACTAAAAGTGTGACGGATGGACGGACAGACGGACATGAGGATCCCTATATACTTCCGACTCTCGTCGAGCGGAGGTATAAATATTTACACTCACATCAGTACAATTTTCAGATTTATTTTATATACCTATCTTAAATTCAGCAAACAAATAAGTTAAGATATATTTGAAAATATATGGAGACAGAATTTCTAAAAAGTTACATGTCAAGATCTTTGAAATTACTAGAAAGGTAAGATGTGAGAGGTGATTGTTCATTTTGTTGATATTGGTAGAATTGATGACCATCACTGTTCTTTTCCTAACATTTTGGCCCCACATTCTATTCTCATTTAAGTCTTTGTTCAGGATCGCTGACCTGATAGTTCATATCTTTTTTCTGAATGTTTATACATTTTGTAATTGTCTAAATGGCTTTCAAGCCTGGTGTAGTGATGGGATAAGCTACATTTTGTTCATTTTGACAGCTCACTGCAACAACATCCCCTCATGTCATGTGCGATGTCACTTCATTTGTAATCATTATCAGTCTGTCAAGTACTTTTTGGCTTAAAAAAATTAGGAAATCACGATGGGGTTTAGTTAAAATCAGGAGATTATCAGGAATTTTTTTTTATATAAAAAGTAATAAAACCATACTACAAATAAAAGGCCGTTGGTCACTGGTCCCCCGACCCCAAGGTTATATCGTAAGATTAAATTTTGAAACTACTGGAAACTAGAGTTTCAGGTGAGCCTGTATCACTCACCTGACTTAAATAATTCTGAAAGGGGACCACCCAAGGACCATTGTGAAGTAAAAAAAAGGGGAGTAACTCTGGTTAGATTTGTCGAAAAATCATCATTATCGAACTTGACCTAGATATTCATGAGATACACTTACATACCAAACCTAGTTTCAATCTGACTTTTTGTTCACAAGTTATAATTTAGAAACCATAATATTAGCAATTTTGAAGTATAAAAAGGGATGTAACTCTGGTAAGATTTGTTGAAAAATGATCGCTATCATACTTGACCTAGATATTCATGAGATACACTTACATACCAAACCTAGTTTCAATCTGACTATTTGTTCCCAAGTTATCATCTGGAAACCAAATATTTAGCAATTTTGAGGTATAAAAAGGGACACAACTCTAGTAAAAATTGTCGAAAAATTTTCATTATCGAACTTGACCTAGATATTCATAAGATACACTTACATGCCACACCTAGCTTCAATTTGACTTTTCATTCACAAGTTATCATCTGGAAACCAATTTGGGACACACGGACGAAGTATAAAAAGGGATGTAACTCTGATAAGAATTGTCAAAAAATGATTGCTATCGATCTTGACCTAGATATTCATGAGATACACTTACATACCAAACCTAGTTTCAATCTGACTATTTGTTCCCAAGTTATCATCTGGAAACCAAGCACACGGACGGACGACACCCATTTCTATAGTCCCCTTCGACGAAGCGTCGGGGGACAAAAACCAAAAAAATGGCCACCTCTAAGTAAGAGCTTTCAGGCCATAATATATAAATTTAAGCATGGTGTTTTTGATTCCAGATGAAGGTCATTATCAGAATGTCAGAATGGCATTTTGGCAGGCTGAAAGGTCTTACTTAGGCCATTTTCCTCACCTCCTTTTATTGATAAGATGCTNTCGAAAAATTGTCATTATCGAACTTGACCTAGATATTCATAAGATACACTTACATACCAAACCTAGCTTCAATCTGACTTTTCATTCACAAGTTATCATCTGGAAACCAAGCACACAGACGGACAACACCCATTTCTATAGTCCCTTTCGACGAAGCGTCGGGGGACAAAAACAAAAAAAATGGCCACCTCTAAGTAAGAACTTTCAGGCCATAATATATAATTTAAGCATGGTTTTTTTTTATTCCAGATGAAGGTCATTATCAGAATGTCAGAATGTCATTTTGGCAGGCTAAAAGGTCTTACTTAGGCCATTTTCCTCACCTCCTTTTATTGATAAGATGCTTTACACTAGAATAATTTCACCATATTATTATGTTATTTTTTTTTGCGGGGAAAAGGTTCAAAATCAGCAGTTATCAGAAGTTTATCTAACAAATTCAGGAAAAAATCAGGAACAGCTCAAAATCAGGAAAAATCATGAAAAATAAGGAAAATCAGGAGTTGCTTGACAGACTGCATTATCGACTCTGTCGAGCAAATCTTTGTTCTTACTCTTTAATGCTGCATGCCCAGCAAAGTAGCATCAAATATCACTATAGCAGCCTTTGGTTTTGACCTCACTAGGGATCGGGCAAACAATCTACCACACTCTAGCCCCTAGGCAAATCTATGATAATCATTTCACCACTAAGGTTATTAACGTTATCTTCATTATTTATAACTAAAATGTTTTTAATCTTAGAAATTATGTGCAGGTAGAAATAAACATGCAATGTATTCCCAAAACACCAATAAACAAGTTAGGAAAATTAATTACAATCGTCACAAATGAAATGTAAGAGGTAATTCTAAAGGTAAAACAATGACTTGTTGTTAAATAGTAAATCTTTATTACAGGTTAAAATGAGGTACACAAATGTACTTACGATGATTGTGATGATGTTATACTGCCACTAAACAGAGTGAAAAAAAAAGTATTAACAAACTGGAAAGATTTTATACCAGGGCTTGACATTAGCAGTAGTCTGGTAGCTCGCGACAAGTAAAAGTTTCATTCGGGCTAATGAACGGTGTATGTTACTTGTTACTTTATCATTAGCAATTTGTTCTTTTATAAAATTGTTGTAAAAACATTTAACAACCGATTTCAATAAAGACATACATTGTAGTTGATTTTCCCTATACAAATATATTATAGGATATATTTATCCACCAATCACAGTTGTATAGGATATATTTATCCACCAATCACAGTTGTTTTTGAAAAAAATTATCATCAATCAGAACCGTCAATACTATTTTAGGATCAATTCTTACAAATGAAAGCAAATTTTGTACAAACGTGGTGGTGACAGTAATCTTTGGAGACTGACCCAAATTTCAAGTGCATGTGGCAACAGTGCAGTGTCAGATACATATGCTTGTTGATTATGCCAAAATGGCACTCTAATCCACCTGGTATATTATTGTGGCAAATATTGACTGGTTTGGAGAAAATGGAATCCATTTTTGTATATTGTGCCAAATTTTGACTGGCTTATAGAAAATGAAATCCAACTGGTCTATTATTGTGCCAAATTTTGACATGTTTAGAGAAAATGAAATCCACCTTGTAAAAAAAATAATAACTTCATCTACATGTATTTGTATTTCAGTTATTCAGTTACTCCATGTGAAGATAAACATTAACTGATTAAGAATAATATCTGTTTGACAAAACTTACACCAACTTTCAACTAACATGATGAATTCATTTCCTTTTGTTGGATATAACTGTTTGAAGAGTTTTAATACTAATATCCAGTGAACATCTACTAGTTACATGATATATAATAACATACAGTCAAACCTGAAATAAGAGGTCACCTTTGGAACAAAGAAAAAGTGGTCTTATAAAGCAGGTGACCTTTAAAAAATTGTAATATCTGATCCTCTCTTATACATGTACCACCGCCCCCTTTTCCTAAGACAATTAAAGAATAACCAGAACCAAACAAATACAATTGGAGCACAGACTTTGAAGGAATTTTACAATACAGCTGGGTGGCTGTCTTTTTTTCTTTGAGTTTTTTTTTATAATGAATTTATCAAGTAGAGTCACCCTCAAACCATCCCTCCCCCTCCCCAGCCGACATGAAAATAAACTAGTATTACTGTGAGCAGACCTCACTAAGATATACCCCCCGCTCCCCACATCTGTCCAACCTATTTCCATAACCAAAACATATAAAAGGCTGTTGGCCACTGGTCCCCCGATGCCAAGGTTATATCGTAAGATTAAATTTTGAAACTACTGTAAACTAGAGGGTCAGGTGAGCCTGTATCACTCATAATTCTGAAAGGGGACCATCCAAGGACCATTTTGAAGTAAAAAAAGGGGAGTAACTCT
>MJUT01009703.1:539686-575062 GCA_002080005.1 Gigantidas platifrons
AAAAAAAAACACATAAAACATTTATATAACCGTCAATATTTTACGATATATCATTTGAGAAATTGTCTTTCCAGAATACTTTAATAAAAAATTATTTTTATTTGTTGATATTTACTTGTCCCCAGACAAGCTAGCCAGGAAAATCTACTTGTCCGGCAGGTTCTCTGTACGAGTCGGGCATGGCAATTCCACACCCCTGATCCTGAAATGTTACACAATTATTTCTGGTCTAGTACAATATGTGTCAGACTAGTATTTTCTTATTTTTACTATTCTGATGGGCTAGTGCTTCAAAAAGATTTTGGTACAGATTGGTTATATCCTGGCAGTAGGTGATTGATGGGGAAAACTAGAGTACCAGGAGAAAACCACATACAGTCAAACCTGCTTTAGTGACCACCTCTATTAAGCAATAACTTGTATTATGTGACCGTCATTTTTATTTCCCTTCACAGTGTATTTCATATCAATTAAACCTGTATTAAGCGACCACCTGTCTTATGTGACCATATTTCACTGTTCCCTTGGAAGTTCACATAAGACAGGTTTGACTGTACTTGCCCCATTGACAAACTTTATAACATTAAGTTGAATTATGTACACCTGCTACATACCTGCTCAGCAGCCAAAATTGGTGATGATGGTATCCTTTGCTTCCATTCAAAAGATTTTTGGTATTCAGATGTCTTTTTCTTAGGTCTGTATGGTGCAACACCAGCCTTATATTTTAAAGAATATTCAGCCTAAAAAAGTTGCAAGCAACAAATTAAATATGTTGTAAATCTAAATGATAAAGCAATCTTTTTAAATAACAAAGGGCAACAACTCTTGCAAATTAAATTCAAATGCATCAAATAAGAAAGAAGATCATGGTCTCCTTCCAATTATTTAACAAAAGGATTAAGTATTGTGGAAATAATATTGTACAAAAATCTCAAACATTTTACCAAGGGAGACTAAAACTAGAGAACAGAAACAAAAAAATTTGTCATTTGTCAAATTAGGGGCATAACTCTGAATTCATTAAAGGAACCATAACGAAATTCAAATGTGACCTGTCAAAAACATTGCTTAATAAATTTCAAATGATTTGCATAAACAAAACTTAACATTTTAGCACAAACCTGAGAATTTTATTTTGCAAAATCAAGGGGCATACAAGTATCTAATGATATGCATATGGGGAACTTAAGTTATTCAATGAAAACCAAAACGTTTTTATTTTTCACCAAATCAACATGCATAAATTCAAAACAAAAAAGTGATAAAGTATCAAATCGAATTTGGCCTGCCTTTTATGGTCCTTGACCTAGTGTATACATTTCAAATGATTTGCTTTAATAGAAGATATTGAATTAAAACCTAAAAGTTTGTACTTTACAGCAAATCATAAGGCATAAATCCAGAACAGAAAAAATAGTAAATTCCTAAGTCAAACTTGGCTGTCCTTTTATAGAGCCTGACCTTGTGTATAAATTTCAAATGATTTGCTTGAGGGATACTTTAAGTTAATGAGCAGAAACCAAACACAGGCTGTACCGAGGGACAGACTACCTGCAGGGGCAACAAAATCTCCTGTCTTTTTTCAGTAATAAATTTGAAATTTTACTTTTCTTGGCAAATCAGTATTCTTTCGTCAAGATCTTTAATCTGATTTAAAAGATAAAGTACACATTTCAAGATCGTAGGCAAAGATTTATTTTGTATTACATATTCTATGCAAAATGTCTTTTTAAAAAAGGGTTACATTTAGAGACACAATACATTTTTTTAACCAAAAAATAACCCAATATCATATAAATCATATCTTTATAGCAATCTCCTCTCAATTACAACAATAAGAACACTTACTGGTGCTTCTGGTGCTGAGTCCATAATTCCTTTCTGAAGATCTGTTTGAGAAAATGCATTCATATTGTTGATTTGTTTATCTTTCAGCTGTTTAGATGTTACGACCTCTTTATTGACATCAACTGTCTTTGCTTTGAAGTTGTCATGCTGAAATCCATGATAACCTTTTGGTTTCCTTGGAGTAAGCGGTGTTGGTGGTTGATCATTAACTCTCTCTGGTTTGAATGGTTCTCCTATCACTTTTGCTTGTCTTGTTGGTTCTCTAAATTTTTCAACATTGACATTAGGTGCAGGTTCTGTCTTTCTTAAATTTTCTTTATTTTCTTCTCTCTAAAATTAATTCATACTAATGTGCTAAAAAAGGAAGCTTCAGTTCTAAATACCTAGAAATAGTCATTAATATTGTTAGGGTTATGGTGTTAAACGTTACTTTAACCATATTTCAGCCAAATCATGGTGGTCAATTTTATTGGTGGAGGAAACCAGAGTACCCAGAGAAAACCACCAACATGTTCAGGGTCCAAAATTAACGGACACCAAGACGCATTTTGTGTGTACTTTTCCAATTTTGCCTCTAAAAAATATGTAGTGGAAGCAAAATATTGCGTGTATGCTATTTTCAGTAGAATGAATGAAGCAGAAAGATCGAGAATTGACAAAAACATGTTCCCTTTCATTTAAATGAAGCAGAAACATCGAGAATTGACAAAAAAACATGTTCCCTTTCATTTATTAGCAAACGATACTGATACCGTATCTCAATCATGACCGAAACCCAGTTCAAACATCAGAGCCTCTAGGGAGTTTTTATTAGCAATTGCAGAGGTGTGCTCCGTAATTGGAGGAAAATATCTTAACACGCACAAGAACCTGACGAATACGACAACATCCGGTAAATGGGTGTCACGACCCGAAATGATTTTGAACTATTTTAAAAGTAAAAATAAGCCTACTGACAACATATGTGTATCTCAATCTGTTCTATCAACATCTTTCTTCTGTAAATTTACTTTAGCAAACTTTGATTAGAGTTAGATCATTATTATATTTTTGAAATGCTCACAGAAAAATAAAATGCTTCAAAGATTTACAAAATTCACACAATTTGCTTGTAACAATTTTGGTAACAAGCAATAATTTGCTTGTGGACATAAAAGTTAATTTCTGTGCCTGATGTTGCAACATTAATATTGTAAGAGAACTTCAGCATACATGATTGCATAAGTACAGTATCAAAAACATGAAATTGACCAAGTTCTGAAGAATTTAATATGCTAAATATTTTTTTCTTCTATGTTAAAAATAACTATGTGTAAAACTGACAAAAAAAAGTTAATATTTTATTGTGGTCTAAGGGAAGTAACTGGCTTCGTTTTGTTTTCCCAAATGTATTCATGTCAGAGATTAATGAGACCTGATGGAGAATGAGTACCATGGGAAATTTTCGGTAATTTGATTGATAATTTTTATTACATACTGTCTTCTTGGTAAGTTTTTGCTGTTTTGGTGGCGACGGTGTTCTACCATGGCTTTTACTCCTGTATTTTACATTTGGCACAAATTTATCATTTGCTCCCAACAGTTGGTAATCATCACTGAATCTTTCTGGAGTCTCATAAAACTTTGTACTCAGAGAGGTGCAAGGCCCATTGGATCTTTTCTTCCTTTGAATTGGAGGCTCAAATGGGATACCTTAAAAGAAAAAAAACAATGTCAAGAAAATAAAACATCTATTATATATACAAATTGTTAGTTCACAATATTCTAATGAATGTTTCAATAACATATTAAAAAGCTAAAAGGGTAATTTAATTGAAAACAAAAATTGTAAAATCTTTCATTCAAGTTTGTAAATATTAGACTGTATTCATTTCAAATGTTTGTAAGGAAATTTACAATTACATATCAATTTCAGAACCTAAATTTAATCCTACATATATATATATATGTATGTAATAATATTAATTCTATAATTTCATCAACATGAAAAGTGCTGTTAATATAAATGCTTCAAATTAAATGTAATATCCCATAACTGTAACAACAAGCAGTCACAATCCTGAAGATTTACAATCAAACCAAACTATCAGTAACATTAAAATAAATATTATTCATTTTCTACAGTACTGTCCTTCTAATTATACATCAAATGTATAACATTAATATGCCTTTTATAGTAATGTAGATCAATTCAATCCTTTCTAATGATTAGTTCCCAAATACCTCTGGATATAGTAAATTATTCACGATATATAAACCATGCATAATACTATAGCTACAGCTTAGTCATATACACATATGTAAAACGATAAAATACATAACCAAAGCTTATAATATACATTAATCTGTCATTTGCATGTAACTCACTACTGTCATGTAGTCAAATGGACATACATGTACTATTTTAGTTTGAATTAGGGTTAGGCACCAATAGGGTTATGGTGTTTAACACCACTTTTAACAATATTTCGGTTATATCGCGGCAGTCCGTTTTATTGGTGGAGGAAACTGGAGTACCTAGAGAAAACCACCAACCTGCCGCAAGTCACTGACAAACGTTTATCACATATTGTTGTACTGAGTACACCTTGACATGAGCAGGTTTTGAACTCACAGCTTTAGTGGTGATACATGTAGGCATTGAATGCACATGTAGTTGTAAATATAACTACCATACCATTACGGCCACGACAACCCAAGCTTGAAATAAGCCAAGCATTCAAATCATCAGAGCAAATTTAACAAACAGTACCATGTGTAGGAATGGACCATAATTTTACTTGTGATGTCTAAGAAAATAATTTATTTGAAGTTTCACTGTAATATGTTTGTAATCTTGTCTTAGAACAATTTTAGACTACCTTGTCCAAATTTTTAAAAATAGGTCGATTGAATTTGATTTATTTGATCTTGAGCATGCCAGCATGATTTCTAATTATTATGGGTATCTTTCATGATACGCATATATTTCAGACAAACTCATGCCTATAAATATATATATCTATGCCAAAAAGATTGTGCAATTCACTAATTCAAATTATATTTATAATTTATCAGCTGACTTCCTTTTTTTTTTTTAAAGCATTTAATATATATCATGAGTAAAAAGAAGTTTTTTTAATGGTACTAGCATTCAATTGAAAACACATGCACATGATTATAATTCTTGATACATGTATCTTGTTTAGCATCACTATTTCTGCTATATACTCAAAACGAGAGCAATTTACAAACAAAACATTGCTATGAAAAAAAAAGTTTAAACAGTGATGGCCATATTGGGATAGGTCAATGGGCAGAAATTTATACTACCTTGCAATATACAATGTACCATGCCCACCACAATCAACCCCAAACAAGCAATTGTTCACTAGGAGCTTCTGCAAGTTTTTTTATGTGCAAAAAAATATATAATGTGACATTCATCAACAAGAGGCACTCATTTTTATCCCGTCCTAAATTCAAGATTTCCCTTAAGAAGAGCTATACATACAATTACATCCCCTAGGCTAGCAGAAAAACTAGGCTCCATTCTTGACTTTCTGTTACCCTGCGTTCCCTTGGGGGGAAGTGATCCATAGCTATATAGTGAAAAGGGAGTTCAATACATGTATATATATATATATATACATTTTGTACATTGTATATCTTACAATTTTTAATATTAAATAATAAACAAAGATTTTTTTTATAATTTTGATGTAAAATATAACTATTCTACATGTACAACTTCAAAACTATGATTTTAAAATTCAGCCTTGCTGTTAATTAAATTGTGTTTTAAAAAGGTGAGCTATGTGTGGATACTGTGCAATTCCAATGATTCTGTGTATGAAATTTGCAAACAGACCTAAACCAGAGGCTACCAAACTTGGGCTTACAGAGTAAGCTGTAACCTGAATGATGTGGACTAGTAAAATCATTCCACTGTATTCTAAATGGTGACAGACTCCATTTATTTTTAAGTAATACCTAAGCTAGTAGATCTCTGGCCAGCAGGTGAAAATTCTTGTTCTGGATCATGAGTTGATAATTCTTTGAATGATGAATGATATTCACTATCTTTCTGTAATGCATAGATGTATGTATAAGGCATGCTTAAAATGCACATGGTCTAGCTATAGTAATAATGCAAACAAACTCTGGCTAAATTTACAAACAGTGAAATACATCAATAAATATGAATCACTACTGTGTATTTAGAGAATTTTGAAGATTTACATGTAAAGTCATTGGGAAAAAATAAAATATCAAATTGGAAATTCACAAGCAGTTACTTGTTTTTTTTTAAATAAAACGGTGGATATCTGTTTGGGTTTTGTTTACAGTGTACAAATAATTACAATTATTGTATATTTCAATCCGAGAATTGTGTTTTACATTTGTTCTACCTAATAAAAGAAATCATTGTTTGATTAAATAACACATTACTGATCAAATCTATAGATGTATTCAGTGATATACATTTGATACTCCACCACCACAAACGTGACAATATCAAATATTTGATGGTATTTAACATTATTTTAAGTACAGTGTACACAAATCATGTATATAAAGTTATCTAGCATACAATGTACATGTGTATGTCATGTGTACAGTACAAATAGGCTACACTCATGCATTTAAATTAATTCTTCATGAAAGGTACCCACTCTCAGCACCAAGTTCTAGTGATGATAAGCCAGCCACTGGAGCAGCCTGGTCATGTGTAGGCACAAATGTATTACTTTTGAAAGAATCTACCCATTTAAACTCGGTAAAGTATTCCGATGATCCCTGTAATAAGAAAATTTCTACAAACACTTTCAAGCAGTACTTAAGCCTAAATTAATAGAATTGTTTCTTTTCTCTTGCTGTCTGACCCGAAAAATGTTATTTGTAATTTTATAAAGGATTTTTTTTTAATTTGTAGCAGCATCATTCTATTTTTTTGGTTATTAGCTATATAGTGAGACTGGTATACTGGTTCCCTTTGGCTTTATAGCCCGAACAACAATGAAAATGATGCAAAAGGACACATTAGTTAACTTACTGTACCAGTTTATGACTTCATAAAACAATTTTTATTGCTATTGTTGTCTATAGTTTACCATGTGCGTTTGTCTTTCTATACATTGTATATTGATTGATCATTTTTTGGTCACACCTTCAGAATTTCTTCCTTTTTTCCTATGTCATGTTCGTTTCAAACGTTCATTTTTTCATGTGGTCGGGTCTCACATTCTCTATAATCGAGACAATTTTATCTTAATGAATATCGACATTTAATAAAACTTTAAATTGAATCTTTAATGACATGGTTATTGTCCAAAATGAAGAACAACTTCTCTGATGTACAAAGCGAAAGTGAAACTGGAAATTGAAAAGATCACAGATATCTGAAATTATATCACTGGTCGACTGGGTTAATTATTTATAGTAATAAGTATAACTATAACTAATATTGCAATCCGAATATTGAAAATAATTCATGAGTAACTAAACAAGGTAGTAATTCATACCTGTGTGTTGACAGTAAAAATGAAAGCAAGGTTTTATGTTATAGAACTATTTATCTACCCAACTTTTCAGGGGTAAGACAGCAATAATAAACAAACTTTTTCAATATAGGCCTTATCATGTATAAAATTAAGACTTTACAGTTTAAAGTGAACAACTGTCTCTGAACCGTCCACAAGCATAATTCTGTCAAAAAATTGTCCATGTTGTCATTTTTATTTACTGACATGCTTATTGTATATACACAACACTCAACAGCTTCTACAAACTTTTTATGTCATTAATTTTTACGTTTACCTTTTGTATCTAAAACATTAATTAAAGTCGATTTTATAAAAAAAAAAATTCAAAGGAGAAATGTCAACATTTTTCTGTCAAACGAGATTTATCTTTTTTTTTCATAAAGAAAAAAATTGTTTTAATGATTTTATAGCAATATGTATAACAAGATGACTTGACAATAAACAAAGGCAACAAATACTCACAACTTTTTTCATCCGCATCTTCACTATTTAATCTAATTATTACTAAACATGAAATTTGAATCAAGTTACCGCTGGTATTGTATTTGTCTGGACATGTTTTTTTTTAATTTTCATTTTTACAATCTTTAATCGTTACAGGTAAACATTTTGCATAAAATTAGTACTTTTAAGAGGGGAAAGGGTGGTGATTATTGATTTTTTAGATAAATATTTATGTAAATTAAATCAGTTTCATATTTAAAATATTGTCGGACTGAATTGTTCTTGTCGAATTTCAATCACTGTGACATTGAAACATTATGAACATATGCGATTAAGAAATCTGAAGTAATGCGTTTTTTTCAAAAAAGGATATTGCATTGGAAGAAACATATAATATATCGAAAACATTTATACCTTAAACTGCACAGGCATTTTGCATATGTAATTTTAAGCTTGTGAAAAAAGATAAACAAAGAATCATTCAAAACTCGTACGCCATGATAGTATCGTCTGCCAACGCACCTGCGCCCTTCGTTTGTATTACTATAAAAACAAGCTCGGAAAAGCAATGTATTTGGAAACGGAAAACAATAACTTGAACTTGTTGCGTGTTTCCAGTTGTATTTTAAAATGACTATAATATACCATGATTCTTTCCCCATGGGGGAATTTAGATTATAGATTAAATTTATTTCATTGTTAACTTTATAAAATTTGGATCGGACACAAGCTATACCAACACCACCTATTCATTGGCATACAATAATTATATCCCATGCATCAGTAAGTTTTATTATTATTGTAATTACATTTTATTACAAACAATCAAGGATTTATATAGTAGGATATATAAATCCTTGAAACAATGAAAGAAAAAAAGAAAGAATTTTTTTAATTATATAACATATTGCGTTCTACATATCTTTACATAACAGCACAGAATTGTCATATTCTTGGAATAAGAGACAATGGAAAAAAAAGATTTAAACAAAAGGAAATGGCAAAATTCAATACATTTGGATATATGAAGTGTGATCACTGTGGAGTTTTACGTTTTTGTTTTATCTGGGAGCAATATAACAGTATATACACTACTCCCAGGTTTGATGTACACAGGGTCGTAACTACCATTGAACGAGCCATTGAATCGTTGTGTAGCAAAAATATGTAATACAAAAATGTACTTTCATTTTTTGTTTGTTACAGTTGTGAGTTCGAATCCCGTTCATGACGAGGTGTACTCGATACAACATTGTAATAAAGTTTGTCGGTGATTTGTGATAGGCCAAGTTGACGGTTTTCTACGGGTACTCTGTGGTTTCCTCCATCAATGAAACTGAAAGAGGAGTTGAACACCATAACCCCCTAACAATTCGGCTGAGAGTCAACCACTGAGTCAGTCAGCTACCTCGGTTGGACTATTGTTAAGCAGGCGCGGATCCGGTGTTTCCAGTTAGGGGGCGCACTTAAAAAAAAGGCGCGCGAAATTTTTTAGGGTATTTCGTGTGGAAAATCATGATTTTACGCAAAAAAATCATATTTTTTCCAATTTTAAGGGGGGGGGCGCCGGGTGCGCCTCCTCCTGGATCCGCGCCTGTTAAGTACATTGCAAAGTAAGCTATTAAAGTTAAATTCTAAAGGATTCGTATTTTTTAGAAGTGCATAGACTTATGATTTATATATTTGTAAACCACATTGTATCCCCATCATGTTGTCAACATATTATTGTCCACTTACTTTTGTGGTCATTCGGGATCCAACGTTTTTTTTTTATAATTATAACAATTAACAGTATAAAACTTTGTTGCTATTCATATACAAATGTAACAAGTACTATGTATTCACAGAAGTGTTCAAATGTTTCTTCTGGTTACTACAGGAAAAGGATTCGATAATGCAATAATTTAACTAACGTTGTGAGTTCGACTCACGATCATGGCCAGGTGTACTCGATACAACATTATGTGATAGATAAAATTTGTCAGTGACTTCCGACAGGTCGGTCATTTTCTCCGCCGGTGAATTTCGGTTTATTTCACCAATATTACTGAAATGTTGTTGAAGTGGCTTTAGACACCATAACCATAACCCTAATGCAATATTTTATAGATTGGAAATACTCCAAATGTAGGTACTGCTGGAATGTCGCTACATATCTTCTAAGACACTGCTAGGGTAAAATGATTTGTATAACTTCTGAGAAACTGTTAATGTAAAAAGGTTTGAATATCTTCTGAGAAACTGTTAACCCACAGAATTCTTATGTTACATTGCATAATGTAAGATTGATTGATTGATTGATTGATTGATTGATTGATTGATTGATTGATTGATTGATTGATTGATTGATTGATTGGTGTTTAACACCAACTTTAGCAATAGTTCAGCTACAAATATATCGTGGCGTGAACAAATTTTATTTACTTAAGACACCTACAAGACACTTAGAAATAAAACATACTTGTCTATAAAACAGTCCATAGTGTAAAAAGGTTAGTAAATTTTCGAATTCTAAGAAACTGCTTACTAGTATCTGATTTTCATGAATGGTTTTGTACAAAGTACTAAATTTATTGATAATTTTAATATTTTTCTTTTGATCTTGCAAAGTGATATTGTCAGTTACTTAACGAACTGACTCTGATACTGAAATTAATTGTTCAGTGTGCCGTCAAATACATTCCATGGCATTACTAATGAAAACAATACCATCAGTTTTGAAGTTCTCAACATACATTATCACCAGTATCACAGTTCTTCTTACCGGAAGAAAGATCACACTAGCAGCCTACACACTTCTTGTTTAAAGTCAATGGCATGAACGCAGCTGCTGGCATCTTAATGGTCATGTTTATTTTCTAATTTCAAAGAATTCTTCAAATCATAACCAAGGGCCAGGGTGTCTTAATGAGTTAGGTAGTTGGATTACCTAAAAACTCATACAAGCCTATCACCAATACGTCGAGGGTTCGCGCCCGGCTGCGTAAATTACAAAAAGGGTGCACTCGATTCACAGCCGCAAGTAATAAAGTTTACCAGTTACTTGCCCATGGTTGGTGGTTCTCTCGGGGTACTCCGGCTTCTCCCACCACCAAAACTGGTCGTCATAATATAGCTGAAATATTGCTGAAAGTGGCGTTAAACACTAAAAATTCAATCAATCAATTAAATCATAACCTTGTGCTATCACGGTAAAATATTTGAGTGACTAAGAATAATCAGATCAACAGAAATAGCAGACAGACAGCAGGGGCGGATCCAGGGGGGAAGCGCACCCGGCGCCCCGCCCCCCCCCCCTAAAATTGGAGAAAAAACAATATTTTTTTTGCGTAAAATCGTGATTTTTCACACGAAATATCCCACAAATTTTCGCGCCTCCCTCCGCTCGGCGTGATTTCTTTTAAGTGCGCCCCACCCCCTAACTTGAAATCCTGGATCCGCCCCTGGACAGTATTAAAAGCCACAACAATACAAACACTCCACTGAACAATCCTCAGAACAACAACACAAATACTCAGTTTAATTTAAACAGTTCGAGTTTTCACTTTTAATGAAATGTCAGGTAAACATTTGTGATCATGTTTCAGTTAGATATTCTTGATATTTTTCAATGCATATCACAATCCTCAAGAAGGTTATTTTACTAATCAATCGTCTTCATTCTCATAAACCATATACAACAGTCGAGAAGAAACCGGTAATTAAAAAGAATATAAAAAATATAACAAAGGACAACAATCTTTTAAAGTACGTTCTTTGTACCAGGAAGTCTATAGAAAACAATGACTTCACCATTATTTATATATCTATTGATTAACTTGATTAAAAGAAAAGCCGTAGCAAATGTAAAACAAATAAAATTACAAGAATTATTTGTTAACAACTTAACATAGTTGTTTGACATATTCCACCACAGTTTAAGTATACATGGTGTAATGTACAAAAGATCTATGTTTCAAACACAAGGAAGTGTTTTGTTTGTAATCGCCGACATATCTAATCTAATCACAGCTAATTGACCGGTACTCGAACCCACGATCTGCAACTTTCGAGGCGAACACGCGACCACTGATGGGGTCAAGGTGTATTCACTGTGAAACGACCCCTACCTGCCGATGGGTGGTGTTCAATGTAAGACTACCCCCACGCTGCTGTAAGAGTAGTACTCACATGCAATGTTAGACGATCCATAAACTACCAATGAGTTGTTTTCAGTGCGAGACACTCCATAGCAAATAACGAGTTGTATTCAGTGGGATAATATCACCTAACCTAGCGATGAGTGGTATTCAGTGCGAGACGATTCTAATCTGCCGATGACTGGGATCCACAAGTCCAGATTCCTTAGCTATTCAATGTGGAAAGATCCATAACCTGCCGATGAGTGGTACTCAGTACTATTTCTAACTTTTGACGATGAACGATACACAGTATGAAGCGAGTGTTATTGTGTGAGACGACCCCAACAGGTCAATGAGTGGTATTCAGTGTGAGACGATCCCTTACATTCATATATAAATGCTACTAAAAATAGTATAAGAGGACCCCAAATCTGTCGATGAGTGGTACCCGCATTGTAAGGATCACTTATTATTGGTGGTAGTCAGTGTGAGAAGACCCTTTACCTGTCGATGAGTGGTAGGTTTATGGTTTATGGTGTCAATTTAACGCCTCTTTCAACAATATTTTAGTTATATCGTGGCGGTCAGCTTTATTGGTGGAGGAAATCGGAGTACTCTGAGAAGAATGTAGGAAAAAAAGTCACAGGAAAAAAAGTCACGGAAAAAAGTCACGGATAAAAAGTCACAGGAAAAAAAGTCACAGGAAATAAAGTCACAGTTTATATTTTTAATGAATCATATCAAATTGCAAATGTTAAAAAAATGTTTAATCATTTATTTTTTACTCAGTTTCATATCATTTCATATTTATATAATATTTTAAAAAATCTTGAAATTATATTTGTTTTTTTTTATGTCTGTAAAGTTCAAAATTAAAAAAATTATGAAATATTCAAATTTAATTTTAAACTTTGCATTTCATATTTAAAAAAAAAATACATGTCAAAGAAATTTGTAGTTATTATTTTTTAAAAACAAGGAAGTCTTAAATTTCTTAAATGTTTTTTCAACAATTATCACACACACCATGTTGAGAAATACAAGTAATTTATGCAAAAAGAGATTCTAATAAGACAATCATGGTCAATGGTTCTTGAATTTCAGGGCATAGAATAAAGTAAGAAAAAAGTCACAATTAACACTTGATCAAACAAATATTCACGAGAAAAAACCCTGAAAATTAAATACCCTATTATAATATTCCACAAAATATAACCTACTTGTGACCTTTTTCCTAAAAAAATATTGTGACTTTTTTTCTTGTGACTTTTTTTCCTACCAAAATTGTGACTTTTTTTCCGTTTACCTCTGAGAAAACCACCGACCTTCCGCAAGTCACTGATAAACTTGATCACATATAATATCGAGTAGGTTACTCAGCATCTAACTAATAATCACGATATATAGGTCATATATTTGTTTTTTCCTCTCCTCAGAAATACGAACAATGAAACACCACTGGGTATATATACTCATCAAAAGATATGTATTACCGATTTTATACTAATAGTTAATATATCTGATAAAATATAACATTTGTGGTCATTTTGACGAACGTTCGTCTTCCAAGGTTACAACATGATTATGACTCTCCTTGAGCAACGTGTTGAAGTCAACAATAACCAATAAGAAATACTCTTGCAAAATAGTGTCTAAGATCACTAGATGGACAGGTGATAGTGAAATAAAACCTAAATAGTCCATGAGCTACAATGCTCACCCGAGAATTATAGCTAATTCTTATGTACAATTATTTTTGTATCCCCATTAGATTCCTGTAATTTTAGTCTTTAACATTTTTTAAATTTAAATGAAACAGGCCAAACAACTTGGATTTGAGATTTCTATTAAAAGTTACCACACTTCTAAAGAACCTCTAGGTGAAAATTTCTGGCAAATCTGACAACTTGGCTTGCATAAGTTCTAGCTAATAAGTAGAAAATGTAATCGCCAATCAGATGCCAGGGTGGCTATCTTGACTTCTGTTTCACACTGCAAAGTAACAACACTCATCAGAGACAGACCCTGGTGAAACAATTCTGGACGTCACATGCAGTAGTCCTCGAAAATAAGTTGAAAAAGTCTTCCTCAATCTGAGACCGGTGCTGTCATCTCGGATTTCAATTCGCTTCGAAAAGATGCAATTTGTCAGAACCCCTAAATGAACAATTTTGTTGCTAGTTTGGTGACGTGGGTTAGGAGTACGGTATTTAACGCCACTTTCAACGATTTTTCAGTTATATCGTGGCGTACAGGTTTATTGGTGGAGGAAGCTGGAGTACCCAGAGAAAACCATCGACCTGACAACTTTGACAAACTTTATCACATAATGTTGTATCGACTACACTCCACCATGAGCGGGATTCAAACTGACAATTTCAATGTTTGGTGACTTGTCATGCGGTAGTTTTGGAGAAATCGAAAATACAAACATCTGGCTCAGGTGAGGTAATAATATAAAGGGACCAGAAATGGAAATGGTTGACTGGTGAGGATATTAGAACTTATTGAGAGCTGGATTTAGTATAATGTGGAAGATGGTAGCTAGACTTATTCATATAAAGAATTGAATAAGATGTGCTTAAACATGAAAGATAACACAGGCTTTTATACAGCTCACAGTCACCACGAGGTATTTAATTTACATTGTACTAGAATTGATCAGTTACCTTGAAGATGCAAGGTCAGCTACATGTATTCAACTGCACATCTAGATGACAACTACACAGAAAGGACAGGTCTTCTTACTACCCCCAGTAACCTATACATCACATGATTAGTAATGCTTATGAATACCTACAATTAAACCTGGGAATTAAAATATGCAAGTTGGACATTTATTTTGTGCTGGATTGTTTGAAATGCTGGAATTACTAATATTGTGTCCATACAATACTGGTATGAAAATATGTAGTAGTATTGTATATAATACTGATAGTACCAGTATCATGTTTGTATGCTTCACTTTATCCAAGAGTTGTTCATATTAGTTAACAGCAGAATTAATACCCATGTTTAAAATAGGGCTTGGTATGTTACGATCTAAGGATGTTTCATTCCCAATAAACTTGTTCTTATAGCTACAAGATCAATGTTGTCCTACATAGATTTTGAGAACAGACTTGTAACTCATCCCAACAACTTACAATTCACAGGCTGACATATCACCTCACTTGGACACATTATATTCCAAGTCAACCAGTCTGTGATCTTATTTCTCAATGCTGTGCAGCAAATACCAATTTGGAATATTGCAGCCACTTTTGCTGTCAAATTGTTTTGAGATTTAAGATATTAATTTCAAACATTTTTCACATACCAGGCCATGCTAAATTTGCCCTGTGGTGGCAGACATCTTCCTTGTTGGATAGACACAACAAAAATTAAAATTGTCTACAGGACTGTCCAATGATTATTTATGTACAGTTTGGGTTCAATCAAATGTATAGTTTTTGAGAGAATGGACTATCACAATTTCTCATAGGATCCTATAATAAAACTTGCAGTGACAACCATTTTGGATTTCCGATCCACAAACCAATAATAAAAAAAAAACAAAAAAAACAGACAAACAAACCAACAAAAGCCAAAAAAGAGGACAATATAAGGAATATTCCTAACATGGAACAATTCTATCATACATGTGGCTTCAGAGAAGCCCAAGTAACATTAAGTATGGTTCCAATTGTGCCAGTAGTTTGCGAGAAACAGATTGAAATGATTAAAGTTTACAGACCATGATGGACACAAAGTAATGACACACCCTCACATGAGAAATGAGATCATGAAGTGAACCCCTTTCAACTCCTTTTAGTTTATGATGATTTTATTTGTTAAATTAACAAAAGGGATAGGACACAAGTTTTACCAACTTAAGAAGTCTTCTCCCAGAACTTCAACTCCTCTCTTTCATCGAGCTGTTGGAAATATAAAAAAAAACAAACAATATCTCTCCAAAACGAAATTTATTTTCCACAAATTACATTTAACAATGGAATATTATGTGATGATAATACATGATTTTTGTTATACATAAGGTCAAAGCATTTCAATCATTATACACACCATCTATGACCTTTTTGTCCTCAATCATAGAACAATTTTCACTTTTTTTAAATTTTTTATAAGAAAGGTCATATTTTCTATTCATTTATATATATATATACTATACTCTGTGATATTTACATATGAGCAACTTAATAGATCACAAAAGAAATAAAAAAAGACTTCAACTGGTATGGCACATTTAGTATTAAATTAAAAACAGCAAGGAATCTTTTTTTTCTATTATTTTTGCACTAAATGGTTAAAAAATCGTAATAAATGACCTCTGTCACAGCATTTTTTTTTTTTTTTTTTCAATTAGCTATATAGATTTGTGTGACCATTTAACTGACATAAATGGTTTTAATGGTGTAAAAGGAGTAAGCCACACACCTATTCAACTTTACCATATAAGTTCATATTAATATAACTTCATAAGTGGACGTCAAGCTTGTTGTATCCTATATGTAGAGACAGAACAATCATTTACACCAATACCACTGAGGCCCCCTTTGTAACTTGGCAACAGAATTGGTCATTAAAGAAACACATTTTTGTTTATTGGTTAAAGTTACCTACATTGCAACTACAAATGTAATATTTCAACAGACTTGATAAGGACAGGCATAAAAAAAATCTGATAAAATTGTTTATCATTATGAGTAAAACATGAGATCTACATGTAATCACAAAAAATAATATACATAATTTTTTCTGATTGAAACAGCTACAATAAAGCATAATAGACTGTTGATATTGTTGATAACATGTACTATATAATAAGTCAGTACAAGTTAAAATCAAATGTAGGTAAAACATTAGAAAACCACACTAATATGTTGATGTTGTATTATATACAAAGTAAGCACAGCATTGTTCCTCTGAATAAAATGTCAAATAATAGAATAAACATACCACCTTTTTTATGTCGAGACATTTTGTCTCCGTTTTTATTTCATATTTCTATAAATAACTATATAAATCTTTGAAAAGCAATTGAATTGATTTTCTTGTGAGCAGAAAATAGGGATCTTTAATCAAAAATAAGAGTCATGCACGAAAGACATTGAAAAAGGACATTTTTTATCTAAGATGGTAAGGGGAGAAATCTAAAACAATTAATTCATGGAAAATAAAGCCGGAGATGTACATCAGTAGGCTACGAGAAAGAATATTTTAAATTATATCAAGTGCGGTGGATTGATTAATTGATTGGTGTTTAATGCCAACTTTAGCAGTATTTCAGCTATATTGTTCAAGTGCAGCGGAGGAAATTGTGGATTGACAATAACGTGAGAACAACACGGAGGATGATATCAAACAATGGACAGTGATCGCCACCAAAAAAAAGAAAAGAAAAAAAAAAAAGACCATTAAAGTTAATACATATTTATTGATGTTCAAACAATAGCACAGTAAGAAATAATTTTATATATAAAAAGTGAAACATTCTTTAATTGGATCATGACAATTAAAACAAATAATTTTATCTGCAAATGTTTACAGTGGCATAAGCGGTTTTATTGGATATGAACCCTCTAGGTTAATTATTCAAAGTCTATGTCTAAGTGAAGTCTAGACCCTCAGACAGTGGTATGTTTCCTCTGTTATTTAACCTTTCATAAAATACATTATAATGCAGAAAAAAACCCAAAATAAATTTGAATTCAATGATAATTATAACATTATATATACAAGAATGATATTAATGATATATTTAACTTCTGAAGTAAAATTTATTAACATCTTAATCATATCCTCCTAAAAACCTGAAATTCTTATTCTGCAGAATAAATATATGATTGATTGATTGATTGATTTTTGGTGTTTAACGCCACTTTCAACAATATTTCAGCTATATCATGGCGACCAGTTTTAGTGGTGGAGGAAGCCGGAGTACCCGGAGAGAACCACCGACCATGGGCAAGCAACTGGTAAACTTTATCACTTGCGGTTGCGAGTCGAGTGCACCCTTTTTTGTAATTTACAAAGCCGGGCGCGAACCCACGCCGTATTGGTGATAGGCTTGTATGAGTTGCTAGATCCAGCGACCTAACTCATTGAGCCACCCGGGCCCCCAGAATAAATATATATATAAAGCATAGACAGAAACACATAAAAAACACATCATCTAAAATAGTAACATTTACCTTCAAAATGAGCTTCCTATAAATATAATTTCATTATATATGCACACAAGACAACTCTCTTCATCATTCAAAACTCCTTCATAATTGTTCTGCATTTCAAATGAAGAACTGAACTAAATATTTTGATTGAAGATTACAAGACACGCTATTCTTTGGTAAAGGAGATTTTTCATGTGAGACAGCCCATAGCATACAACTGCATGTGTGTGTTGCTGTCTTCAATGGGATAGCTTGTCAGATCAATTTATGAACATGTCATTTAAAACTATGTAGGAAATGGTATTAATTTTTCAGCAATTTAGAAAAAAAAATCATTTCTATTTTTTTCCAATATTTAAGGAAGAAATAGAATCTTCCATTCGGCCAAAATAAGAATATTTTTTACTCCTTAATGTCTTTTACTCTCGTTTCAAGATAAGCTCCATTTGAGAAAGGATATAATTTCCAATATCAATATTCATAAATCACTAAGTTTCCATAATTATTTGTACTAAAGTGAAGGTCTCCATTGTAAGTAACCATTAATTAATTCATTATTTTCACAATCTATTTTGCATTTAACATTCAAGTAAATTGTAAAACTCTGTACATAATGATACTCTACTTAATGATTTTTAACATTTTTCCTCTTATTTTTCAAAACCACTATGCAACTTCATTATTAATATATTTCTGACCTCTTTTCAAAGACCACCTGTCTTGACAGACCACATTTTGATGACATAAAGGGTGGTGCCTCTAGACAGGTTTTACTGTAATAATTAAATAATAATAATAATGATATTAGATGTTTTATAACAGTGATATTAACAAAATGGTCTAAATATTAAGAGGATACCATCTGACACTTCATCAAACATTAGAAACTGGCCTTGAAGTTGAAGATGCTAACAGTTGACAAAGTCTATCTTTCTCGTTGTTGTTCAAATCTAGTCAAACTTGTTTGTGTGAAACAATGAAAAAACAAATTTTACAGACACATCAAAGATCTCATTAAGTCCCTATTTTTTCTTCTTTCATTAATCTCTGTTGATTCAACATAGATCAGCTAACAGTCTGTAGTCAAATATGTTTCCCTTTTCCATAATTAAAATCCTGTGTACTTTATACCTTTTTATGTCCATTAGAATATGGAGCATTAATGTTTTGCTGTGCTGAGCTTAGCACATGGCATTCAACAGAAAACAAAGCCAAAAATTAAAAGTCCATCTATGAAGAAAATTTGAATGCCAAACATTAAATTTATCTACTTGTTTCTTTGACTTGATCATTATTATTATTAACTATCAAATTGTCATTTTTTTTTAACAGTTTCTAGTTTCAAACTTCATTCTAAAACTGTACAAATAAATAAAATTCTCATCATGTACATGTAATTCTAAAAATCAAAAGTTTTCTCTAATAAAATTCATTTTCCATGACCTATATAAAATTGCTTTGTCACATTTCAATAATCACAAATAAAATGCATAAGAAGAAACAAAATAGTGAAAAAAATAATATAAAACTTATTTTGTAAAAGGTAATTCTCAAAATTCTACCTTTTTAGTATAAAAATATGGTTTTCACTCCAAAATAAGAAAAACATGGTTTTATCAGATTTCTTTCACTCCAAAATAAGGAAAAATGTTTTTATCAGATTTCTACAATCACATCACAAAATGATATCTATATATCACGAAAGAACATCAAATAACTAAATTATTATTGGATTCTACTTTTATTTATTTCCATTTCCTCTTGATCGAGAAAATTTACCCACATAAATACACAAAATGAAACTAAAATGCATGTATGTACCATTTTCATGCATCGTTTGTCACAAACAATAAGTATGTGTTCTAATATTTATCACAAATGACTCTGACCACCAGATAAAGTCTAAGACATTGTACTGTCTTTATCGACTTGACTTGATATACAAACAAGTTTCACTGTAAGATATGATTAAAACAAAATTTTATTCTCAAATACGATGATGTAAATTCTACTGTATTTAATATTAAGATGAAACGACGAAACATAAAATACACAGACAATCAAATATCACATTAAATTTGTACAATAAACATTAGGAAATGTTATAACAAACACACCGGGCTTTGAATTTGCTTGCAATGATTAAATATATAAGGCAGAATCCATTAATAAACAAGGACATTTAAAGGTAGTGTTTAAAGGTGTGGACACATGATACCATTTTCCGTCTGATTTTCCATTTCGACTAAAATTGCATTGTGCGAAGATGAAAGTCAAAATGTAGTTTCAAAATCGGTTGACGTCCTATTTCCATCTGACAGTCTGATGAAAATTGTATCGTGATAACTGTCAAAGAAATTATACTTCAAATGAAGTCAGATAGTCTGAACACTTGGCAATTCAACTTTCCTGTGCGGCAGATGTAGAATCGGTTGGAAGTCGGACGGAAAATTGTATCGTGTGACCACACCTTAGATTGTCTTTCTTAGCTGTCATTCTGATTAACCGGTAACAAGGTAGACATTCAGTACTGTTCATAGCCACAATACCAAATAATAGCCACTTTTCACAGAAAAAAGTGAACATTTTGAACTCTTTCCCATAGCCACCATGTCAAGTTAGCCACATTTCATATTTTGAATTCTTGTTTTCATAGTCAACTCCATAAACAAGAAAATGTTTGTCCTTTTTTATTATTTCAGCATGTATACATGTATAAATTTTTTTATTAAATTTGTCAAACTCAAATGGTTAACTCCTTTTTATAAAATATTATTTTCACTGGTAATCTTACACTTGAGAAATGTTACATACTTGACTATAGAAAGGTTAAATTAATCTCATTCTCCATATAATTTAATAGTTAAATAGAATATCTCCTCACACAAACTTACAGGAACACATGATTTTGTTTCTTCAGGTAATATTTAACAAACAGAATTTCCATTTATAGGTCAAACATAACAGATAATAAAGGGTTTGTCTATGCACAGCATGATATAATTATGAGCAAAACAAAATGAGTGTGCACACAATAACAAATTTGTCACTGAATTTCAGTGGCTCTAATACAATTTTTAAAACCAAAAGTATCCCCATTGCTCTCATTTGTCATCAGTTAGAACTTATCACCAATCAATTATTGGTTACCATGAATTACCTTACTTTCAATCAATTTGGAAAATTCAGCCATTTATTTTACATCCAAAAGGGATAGAGCTCATCTTCTTTAAACAATAAGATTTACATATCAGTCCAAAAATATATTACATGTACATAAAAGTGATATTCTTTTACTTTAATTTGTATAATGTTGGATAATCTTTCATGTTCAACTCAATTTGATATTTTGACCTTTTTGAACTTGTACTTTGATATAAGTATAATATGTTAAACTATTAGTCTTAGCTTCATCAGGGAAGTTAAAGTTAAATCTTGGAAACTAATGAATTTTGATGAATATTTACCTTTTGTCAGCAACTATTTAAAAAAATAATAATAGCCAACACTCAAATTTAATTTTTGACCCGTATTTTAATGTTTGAACCCTTGTGTCAAAATATTATGAAAATTTGTTAAAAGGGAACAAAAATTACTTATTCATAGACAATAGATGATGATGAAAGCAATTGCCATACCATAAATAATTTATACCACTAAATAATCTGGTCATATAAATAAATAAATAAATTGTGCTGAGACAAGATAAAATTATTGATGTAACATGTAAAAAGTGAATTAAATTAAAATTAATTAAAAGTCCCTTAAATATATGGTATTAAGATAATTAAGAGCTTAAATAAAACACAAGGACAATATAATATAACTGTTTCTCAAGACTCCTAAAAAACATGACAACACAATGCTTCATGGACTCTACCTATTTCAATTTTCAATTCTCATTTTTTGAATTCATTTTTCTATTTTGAAAATTATAATTACAGAAACAATGTCAATTTTTGAAACTCATGTTTTATTCATTTTTTTCTGTTGTCAAAATTATAATCACAGAAACAATGTAAAGAATAATGAAATTTGCTTTGGGTGTCATTTCTACGTGCAACTGGCGTTTCTATGTTATCATCGAAGCACTTAATCATGACCTTTTCACCATTCAACAAATTATTTTCATTTCTGTGTGCAACTGGCATTTCTATGTTGTCATCGGACAAAACTCTTTTTGTTTTTTACTTCATTTTCCTGTTTTGAAAATTATAATCACAGAAACAATGTAAAGAATAATAAAAGTTTTTTCTGTGTGTCATTTCTACGTGCAACTGGTGTTTCTATGTTATCATCCAAGTACTTAATAATGACCTTTTCACCATTCAACAATTGTCTTGACAAGCTGTCCGTAATCAACATCTAAATCGTCATTGTCTGGACACGAAATCAATTGTCTGTAATCTACGACAACAACACGTTGTAAACAGATTCATAACGATGGAATTGACATTCTATAATTCCTGTAAATTGTATAATATTTTGTGACCAACAATAAAATAATTATATAATATTATTGCTCATTTACTTTATCCAACGTTTCAGCCATTAGTCTTTTATCAAGGATAAGTATATAAAGAAATCCTATTCTGGTGTTCATACACTTAAAAGTCCATCCCTCCAGAATGTGACTTCTTATCCTTGATATAGGCCTGAAATCCGAAACGTTCTATTAAGTAACAGAGCGATAATCTTGAATATTTAATATGTTATTTTCCCTCTATAGAAAAAATAAATAGAGTTAGTTATAAAATGAAAGAAATAAAAAGACAAAAACCATGCACCTACACAATTTTTAAAGACAAAATATTTATTGTGTATGGCCTAGGGAAATATATTTAATTTCAGATATATACTAATTTAGTTTGGGGCTTATCGCAAGTTTCAGAATTATTTTTAGCTATATCATCGTCAATTTCAGACTGAATGTGGGCAGATATAATATACAGTCAAACCTGTATATAAAGGCCACTCAATGGAACCCGAAAATGTGTCCTTTATGAGCAGGTGCCCTTTATATACAGGTTAAAATTATATGAACTATTCATAAATGGTAAAAAATGAGACTGCCCTTCATAGACAGTGAATTGTTATATGGAGGTGCCCTTTCATGCAAGTTTGACTGTAAAAGATTCCTGAGTGAACATACAAAATGTATATTAATATTATAATAAAACGAGGTATAATATTATTTAAGAAATTGACCTTTTCAGCGTCAAGATTCTTTAAGACTACAGACACATTGTGTACAGTGTCTCTAGATCACTCATCTCCCTGTTGAAATATGCCTATTAACAATTGTCTAATATAAATATACATGTGTACCTGATTAATATGTATTTACCTGTATATAGTAATGTAAAATATATGCCAGGTACAGTGAAACCTGTCTAAACTGACCACTGAATAAGCCATAATCCTGTATAAACTGAACACTGAATAAGCCCTAATCCTGTATAAACTGAACACTGAATAAGCCCTAATCCTGTATAAACTGAACTATATATAACGTGACAATGTAGGAAATATTTGTCAATTTAACCTGTATAAACTGAATTATATATAACGTCACAATGTAGGAAATATTTTTCAATTTAACCTGTATAAACCAAACTTTAAATAAAGTCCCAACATATAGAAATCTTTGTTTAATTAGCCTCTATAAAACAAACACCTGTCTATTCTAAATACAACAAGGGCAACGCAAAGTGTGGCGTATCATCTCGCCTAAAAATTTGACCCGGTGACCTTGACCTTTGACCTTGAAAATCAATAGGGCTCCAGATTCTCTTAAGGACTAAGTATGTACCAAGTTTGGTCAAAATCCATTGAAGGATGCTGATTCTAGTGTGTTCACAAGGATGTTACGGAAGGACGTTAGCGTTACTATATCCCTTCGCAACTTCGTTGGCGAGGGGAAAACAAGGGCAACGAAAAGCGTGGTGTATCCCCTCGCTTAAAATTTGACCCGGTGACCTTGACCTTTGACCTTGAAAATCAATAGGGTTCCAGATCTCTTAAGGGCTAAGTATGTACCAAGTTTGATCAAAATCCATTGAAGGATGTTGATTCTAGAGTGTTCACAAGGATGTTACGGAAGGACGGACAGTAGCGTTACTATATCCCTGGGCAACTTCGTTGGCAAGGGGATAAAAACGGGTCCAAAGGAGGTTAGGTTTAGATAGGTTTCACTGTATACCTAGTCCTAACAGAAATCACATAATATGGGTTATTGGTGTTTAACCCCACTCAACAATTTTTTTAATCATTTCGCAAAGATCAATTACATATTGTGATAAATATATATTTTATGTATAGTGCTGCTGTGAAGCTCTTTTTACAAGATGCCGGGGTTAGTTGTGTGTGCAGTATTATAAAAAGATACATAGTGATGCAACTCCCACAATGGATGAGACATGACAAAAAAGATTTTTACAATATAATTTTATTATCAAACAGGAAATTTTGACATTTTAACATTATCTGATTAATTATTCATAATTTGTTAAAAGATGTTAGAATGGTTCATGTTATTTCCATAGACTTTTGTTCTGTTTTGTAACACCCCTAATAGGTAGTTCTGACAAAGTGTAAGCTGTATCAAATAGGTTGTATTTCGTGGTTTATAGTTTAAACAATTTATACAAAATGCTTGATCAGAGTAAGAGTAAGATAAGATTATATGAACATTTGCATATATAAAATTTAAGGGAGGGGGGGGGGGGGNGGGGGGGGGAGAAGTGTTAATTTGTCTCCATGATTTTGAATATGTTATTATACTTAACAATTGTTCCAAGTACCAGTATAAAATCAATTAAAACAATGATTTGAATAAAAAACATTATTTCGAAAGTTAGTGTTTGTAATAGAATATTTTTAGATTGATCCACAATCATTTTAATATTAAGCTTGTTTTTATTTTCAAGAGACTCTTTGACAGTTAGTAAATAAAACATATATACAATAGTGACATCAAGACTTTTGTTGTAGTAAATTCTTGCTATTTTTTAGAGAGAGAAAAAAAAAACACCAATAAAATATAGCACTATTCGATAAAAAAAATATTTCACAAAATAAAAAGGAATTAAAAAGAATATTCTATCAACTTTAAAAAAAAAATTGAATTGCATTAAATATTCGTATAAATTAACAAGATATGAACACAATCATTAAAGATTAGTAACTTAACAAAGCAAAAAAAGACTCTCTAAAAACTGTGATAGTCAAAGAAACAATTTCCATGTCAAAATCTCTCCTCTAATCATACTCAAATGTTATGCTAAAAACATTCAATTTAAAGTCTGTTTGACTGCTATAACACATCAACAAGAAAACAAACTAGAGCTCCAACAACTCAACAAACACAATTATTTCCTTTAAAAGCAAGAAATAAAAAAAACTGTAAAAGGTTCATGACCTAGATAATGACCTTTGACCCTTAGAAGAACTAAGGAATTTAAAGAGGCATTAGCTACGATTTTGACCCAAACAAATTATATCTTTTAAATAGCTTTAAAATGATGAAATAAAGGTAAATATTTCACATTAAACAGCTTATCGTACCACTTTTTTGCCTTTTGAGAACGAAAATTACCATTGATTGATTATTGCCTTGCAAGCAAATAATTATATATATAATTTGACCTCGCTTTCTCCGTATGCAACTGACCTTACTAGTGAAAGGTAAAAACGAATAATTTGTATTTTGTCGCATATTAACTGCAAACTTGCATGCTTCTTTGTCCGTAATTAACGTTGACTAAAAGCAAAAATTTACGATTTTGGCAGATAATGCCCCTTTAACAAAGAAGACCCTGAGATCCTGCGACAAACCGTTCATGAGGTCTAAGTATTATCTTTTATGAAAATCCTTGAATCCTATAAAATGTTGTTTTACGTTTTATTTTTATACACACCTGAAAGTTGCCCTTATACACAAGTAACACAATGAAAAAAGTTCTGAGGTGACATCTGTCATTTTCTAATAATGTGCAATATTTTCATATGTTTTTATTTTGGAATAAAAAGAAATACCCCATGAATGTCCAATATTAAAAAATGCTTTAAAATAAACATAGGAAGGTAATAGATAAGAGAACTAAACTTTAATATTAACCTGTTTGTATGAGTTTGCACATAATATATAATATAATGTGCATATTTAGGAAATTAAAATATTAAAACAGATTTTTCAATTAAATGTTTTGGGTCATTTTAAAGCTGTCAAACAGACTGTACATAACATTGACAATATTAAAATTTCTTCTTTTTTTCATAAAATATTTGATGGAAATATATTCCAAACAGTCTTTTCAGTTTTAGTTTTCATTGAAGTCAATGTAATTATCTATTAATAATAATTCATTAACAAACAAAATAAATCAATAATTTAAGTAAAATGTACAAAAAATGGTTTTCAGTAATTTCAGTGATAACAGATGTTAGACGATGTGATATATTCTATAAGTTATATTATTATTGAAACCTTTTTGTGACCAGGTGAAAAAGTATATATCATTATTTCATTAACAACTATTAAAAAATTCATTTTTTTTACCATTTTCTCAGAAATAAGCCATGGTATTACAAATGTGCTTATTTGACAATTTACTTTAAAGAATTATAGACTAATCAAATAGTCAAATATCTGATATAATAACACCCCTAAAAAGCAAATATTACAAGACCTTCAGTTTTCAGTAAACTTTGTATTCTATGAATCTACATTAAAATTCCACCTGTATTAAATACACAGTTATTTTACATTCTAATTATTCACAAAGACAACTAACTACTGCACTTAATGAATTGGATAGAATAAAAAATCTTAAACAATAAAATTCGTCTGAAGATAACTATCACATTGTTATAAACTATTTCATGCTAATTTGAATCATAAAATGGAATTAAGGATACTTTAAACGAAGTTATTTACATAAACTTGCTTAACGATTCATTGAAACTTACCTTCACTGGGACTTTCATTAATCAATCCCTGATTTCAATCTCTCAAAAAATCTCAAACTAAATCAAGAGTTTTTCGTTGGACAAAGCAGCATAAATATGAATAAAATTTATGAAGAATCAAGTCCCAGTTTTGATAAAAGTTTGTTTTCAGAAATATCAGCATGGTGGTTAGGGCTGAAAAAAATAATCTACAACAATAAAAGTATTGATGATAAACCTTAAATAAAGCTGACAATATGAAATGTCTAATGACAGAAAATTTGATTAGCTAACCGACAAAACAGCAAAAATATATCGAAACCTAATTGAAATACAGGTTAAAAATATTGAAACCAAACTGAGAGAAAAATATCAATTCACATAGAAACTGTGGTTAATTGTTACTCCAAGATGATTAATGCTTCAGATTAGTGACTCGCCTCAATCAGTTTTTAATTTGACCTGAGTTGTCTCCCCTCATTTGAGGGCCATGTGTACATTTGGTAAAAGAGTTTAAAAAAAAAAAGGATGTGCATGAGAACCACAGCTTCATATTTCTTTTAATGATTACCAGGGACCTATGGTTTATGTTGTTGATAAGTAAATACTAAACAGACCACAATTTTGCAATTCAGAATCAGTTTCAGAGATGAAAGTTGTTAATTTCAACTGAAAATGCTATTTTTTTCTCTTCAGTAAATTAAAATGTACTGTCAACATATAAAGTATGGTCGACTATATGCACAGAAATCATTGCAATTTACATCTGGGAATCTTCAAGTTTTGTATATCCTTCAATTATGCATTGCAATTTAATTGGATCTTCGGCCTATGAGAGATCTTATATGAGACTTCTTTCTGAATGTGGACCTTTGGCCAATGAGACTTCAAAATCTTCAAGAATAAGAAATATCGGTACTGTCTTTAACATCCCCCAACAAAATGATAAACATTCATATACATTTTGGCATGGCAATTTGAAACTCATACAAGACTTAAACCATTTTACAATTCAAACAGCAGTAAAAATTAACAATACACTATAAAGACTTTAGGCACTATAAGGTGTTCTGATTAATCTAATGAAATACATGTACATGAGTAAAATCTGACAATGAAATAAATATAATGACAACATATGTGTAATATTTGTTGACATAATCATCTCTCCACTAATAATGAAAATGTCAACAACAAAAATAATTATAGTATTCACTCAAATTAATTTTATACAAAACATAATATTTTTTTGTGACAATAAATGCCACAAGTATGATGCCCTGAAACACATCTACAACCTTTAAAATGGTTGTCAATACAATCAATGTAAATAGTTCTAAATATCGCACTAAAATAAAGCACTTATTCCACTCTCCCAATCACTTATTTCCTCCTGATAAAATTCTTCTGAAGAAAATAACAATCCATTTTCTGCCTTTTGTTTACCAATCATACTTTCCATTCTGTCATAAATTTATTTTACATTCCTTCCATAAAAAAATTTGTCTACGATTAAGAATGTTTTACTACGATTGTGTCCAATCTATTCCAAGTATTCCTGGAAAACTTCTTTATGTAACTCAGGCAATTTGAAAATAGTCTCTGGTGAACTCATTTTCATATTGTTCAACTCCACAGCATGCTTTGCATTTATTTCTCTGAATATAGGAATTCTTTTCATCAATGAAACAAACAGCGTCTCAAAATCTGAAATGAAATTATACACAATATTGATTGATTGGTGTTTAACATCAACATTTGCAGTAGTTCAGTTATATTGTAGTGTTAACACACAATAAGATACAAAGTTACACCAGAATGACAAACATTGAATTGTGGATAGTCTTATACAGAGATTTTTAAGATTCATAATGGGGAACAATTTTTAGATCTCCAATATTTTCATATCATATGTGCATCATTTGTCTATTAATATTCCTCTGAACGGGCCGTTGTGGTTGTGATCGTATGGTAGTTACATTTATAACTAACTATGCAATTGCAATATCACCACTAACGGTGTGAATTTGATTCCCGCTCATGGCGAGGTGTACATAATACAACATTTTATGAAAAAGTTTGTCAGTGACTTGTGGCAGGTTTATGATAAAGTTTGTCAGTGACCTGTGGCAGGTTTATGATAAAGTTTGTCAGTGACCTGTGGCAGGTTTTTGATAAAGTTTGTCAGTGACCTGTGGCAGGTTTATGATAAAGTTTGCCAGTGACCTGTGGCAGGTTTATGATAAAGTTTGTCAGTGACCTGTGGCAGGTCGGTGGTTTTCTCTGGGTACTCTGTTTTCCTCCACCAATAAAACTGACCGCCACAATATAACTGAAATATTGTTGAAAGTGGCATGAAGCACCATATGATAAACCAAACCCTAACCCTTAATATTCATCTGTAAATTACTTATACGTGTACCTACTAAGTCTAGTCTATCTATTAACTACATTTTTCACTATATATGCTTTTTATTGATGTAATATGAATGCCTTAATTTAATTTCTACATTTGTGGAGATGTTTTTTAATCACACCTAGTCACCCACGAGTAACAATTGTGATTTTTATCATCCTTAGAGTAGCTTCTACATACTTAGCTAGTAGTCAGTTAACTACCAATATTCACTGACCCTGCGTTTGTACTGTTCATGTTTATGTTGGGATCCCATTAACCATTTTAAACCAGCAACATTTTTGTGCCTGTCCCAAGCCAGAACATGGATATCCAACTTCATATGTGATTGTTTGTTTTGCTGATAGTGGTTGAATTGTTAACTGTCACTGTTTAAACTTTCTTTTCAAAGTAAAATGTTGTTGTCATTTCTGTGATAGGCTTTTTGGGTTGAACATTGTTTATTTATTTCTGTTTGGCTCCCTGAGATCTAAACATTACTAGAGGCTCAGTGGGCTGAGACTGTGTCGCTCACCTTTCATTCTGCTTTGAGGAAACTTAATACAGAACCTTCCATAGATGCTTGCTACCACGCTTCAGTTCATTTTGACTAAGCGGTTTCAGAGGAGAAGATTTTAAGAAATCAACCAATCAGAAACAAGAATTGCATGTGGCAGTCATGTTTGTTCACGAATCAGGGCGAAATGAGCAACCTTAATACAGAACCTTTCACGGATGCTTCCTACAACATTTCGGTTAATTTTGCCAAGCGGTTTCAGAAGAAAAGATTTTTTAGAAATCAACCAATCAAAAACAAGAATTGCTTGTGGTGGCCATGTTTGTTAATGGATTGGGACAAAATGAACAATCTTTATAGAGGACCTTTCACAGATGCTTCCTACCAAGTTTCAGTTAATTTGGCTATTAAGGGGTTTCAGAGGAGAAGATTAAAATGTGAAAATTTAAGGGACGACATGACAGATGCCAAGTGATGGCAAAAGCTCACATTGCCTTTGGCAAGGTGAGCTAAAATAGGAAGTGTTGGAATCCCATTAAACTGTTCAACTGTAAAACTGGGAGGGGTGGTCATGATCATATATGGTAGTTGGATTTACAACTACCTAAGCAGTCAGTGCCTATCACCACTAACGTTGTGAGTTCGAATCCTGCTCATGGCGAGGTGTCATCGATATAACATTGATAAAGTTAGTCAGTGACTTACAGCAGGTCAGTGGTTTTCTCCAGTTTCCTCCAACAATAAAACTGACTGCTGAAATATTGTTGAATGTGGTGTTAAACACCATAACCTTAACCTCCAGGTCTATATCTATCTTTCCGTCATCTTTTGTCATCAATTCTGTGTTTGACTATGAAGTGTTTCATGTTCTTTTGGTTTGTTCTATTAGTGTTTTAGCTTTTTATTTTCAACTAACGTGATTACATATATTTTTGTTGGTGTCAACTTTCATAAATTGGCAGAATTCTACATGTTCTTTTATATTAGGATTTGTAGTTTTCATATTGATAAAGGATTTCTCTTGTTATTAATGCTTTTCGTTGTGAACTAAATTTCATGGTCTGTTTGAACTAATGAAAATCACGAATATTTGTAATTCAATGAATAAAAATGAATTTACAGCAAATAGTTGAGGAATAATTTATTTGAGAAGAATTTTTTTTTCTTAAAAAATTAATATGTTTGAAGAAACTGGAATGTAACAGTTCATTCTGGTACTCACCACTGTGATTCTTTTTGATAAGTACATAAAGAGCCTGCATCAGCAGTAATTGCAGTTTCATTACAGCAACAGAATTTATGATATTTTTACGATCTAAAATAATTAAATATAAAAGATAAAATGCCATTTGATATTGTTTAATTATGATATAATAATGTGTTATACAGTCAAACCTGTATTAAGAGGTCACCCTTAGGACCAAGAAAAAGTGGCCCGATAAGGCAGGTGATTGATATAAACTGCTCTACGACAGTACAAGAAAATAGTGACCTTTTAATACAGGTGACTGCTTAATAGACGTGACAACATGGGCAGGTTTGACTGCATTTCGTGACTAATTTTGATCCCAGCAAATCCATTCATCAAATCTTCATTTAACATTTGGTTAATTTTTTCTGTAGTTGCACCTATGTGCATCAAGTTTATTTGCAAATTTTATCTGACATTTTTAAGGATAAAGCAATATCTTTCACAGCAGTCATGCACAAATTACTTGTAGATTATATAACTGAAACAGCTGTAGCTCAGCTGGAAATATACAACATTGAAATTATTTTTTTACATGATAAATATGGACTTATCTCCCCTTATTTATTGTTGTTCAAGCTAAATATTTTGCAACCGAAATTAACACTAACTCTGATCAATCCCATACTGGATATTATATATGTTCAGTGTTTGAAATCTACAGCACAATTGCCAGTTTTATAAAAATTTCTTCAGGACAATTTAAGAAATAGGTGGGAAAATGTACTGAGACAGGTGCCTAGCTGGAAAATCACTGTATGTCATATTAAGCTGTTACAATATAAAAGCTCCAGATCATCTTGTTTGACTTGTAACTTTGGATAATTTGAAATACAACTTCTTATCTTAACTGAATAAAAAATTATTTCTCCTCAAAAAGTAACCTGCGTCCCCTCCCCACATGACTTCCAAAATCATCCTTGAAAGTAAGATACAAGCCCCAAAGGGGAACAGATCTGGAGCCTTATTATCACTTACACATTTTTCACATACAACTTGCAAAAGTTATCTCAGCCATAATACTGTGACTTATAGTATGGTATCAATAAATTGGTTAAAAATCTTAATGTTTTTGGAGGATGATTACAGCTTATCTTGTATTGCAGCAAAAAAATAGTATGACTGCAACAAGTGTTTAACATTTCCAATAAATATTTTGTATTTAAAATTAAAACATAGAATGAGTGAGTGAGTGATTGTTGTTTCCAGTGGAGAAATATTTCAGCATTAATATCATGGAGAGAAAAAGTTACTATTTGATGATGACGATCTCTGTTTCACACTAGACCAACACACTGAGTTGGCTTTTATAGTTCTAGGTCACTGGAACAGGAGTGCACACCCACTAAGACACATTATTCTTCCTCAGAGCACTCCTTGCTTTGATTTTGCTTGGGCTTTTTTTTGTGTGTGTTTGTGTGTTTTAACGCCTCTTTCAGCTATATCATGTGACCAGTTTTAGTGGTGGAAGAAGCCAGAGTACCCGGAGAGAACCATCGACCATGGGCAAGCATCACTTACGGCAGCCAGTCAAGTGCACCATTATTTTGTAATTTATAAAGCCGGGCTCAAACCCACGCCGTATTGGTGATAGGCTTGTATGAGTTATTAGGTAATCCAACTACCTAACTCATTGAGCCACCCCGACCCTCACTCTTTGCTCTTACTCCTGAATGCACCATGAAGAAGCAGCACATACAAATTGCATAGTCTCCAGGTATTGAACGAACGATCTTCTACATTCAAGAGGGGTCGTCGTGATTGTATGGTAGTTGGATATACAACTACCTGTGCAATGAGTGCCTATCACATCTAAAGTTGTGAGTTTGAATCCAGTGCATGGCAAGTTGTACTCGATACAACATTATGTGATAAATTTGTCAGTGACTTGTGGTAGGTCAGTTGTGTTCTCTGCTTTCCTCCATCAATAAAACTGAAATATTGTTGAAAGTGGTGTTAAACACCATAATCCTAAACCTATTCTCATTCAAGACCAGCATGCTAACCATTTCATCAACGACAAGGATATTGTATCAAATTTTGTTATAATAAAATACCTGGGCATATGATTAGTGTTGCTGTAAATATCCCAATTTCTCCATCAGTTAATTGGAGTGGGTTAAATGCTTTGGCAACTTTAAAGAACTCCACCAAGAATGATCCCATAGGCATTCCAATTACAACTGACCTGTAAACAAATAAAAAACAAGGTTTAATATTACAAACAAGATCTTTTCTTGTGTTTTACAAGAGATTAGTGCACGTTATTGTGTTAGTATACATTTGGCTTATTGTTATAATAAGTTTAGTCTACATGGATAAATCTGACAACTTGTTACATATTTTTGAAAGCAAAATTCATGGTACATTTGATTTAAAAAAAATAATTGATACATTTAAGTACAGTAATCAATATTATCTTCAAATTGGACAATTTCTCTTTGATGTATTTCGCTGATAAAGTCTGGATCACTGAACTGACCTTGATCCACAAAAATATTAGGTTGCTTCATAACTCGCATGGGCAAGAACTGACTACTAGTATCTGGGAAGAGATGGCATATCTCAAACTTATGGAAAAAATCCCTGATCTTACATATGTTCCAAAAAAAAAAGAACCAATAAATCTGATTCAAGGGGTAAAATATTTTTGGGATAGTGGTCATTTCACTTCTTTTTTTGCTGTATAAGATATTGCTAATCACTGAAGATTTGCATCCATATTTTTTTCTAGTTAAATACTAATAATAGTTGCTTTTATAGTATAATACATTAAACCCTCAAGTCTATTAGAAAGTGGTAACATAAACCCTCAAGTCTATTAGAAAGTGGTAACATATGTTTATGTTGTTCAAAAATAAAATGTATACAATGTAGGTAAGTAATGTTAGTCACTGTAATAACAGGATAAATAAATACTAATTAAAATGGACACTATAAAATCATAATCCAGAAAGATGACACAGAAAGAAACATAGAATCCAAAATCAAAATTACACATGTGACAACACTCGTAAGTTCCTGTAATCACTTACGTGGGATTAATATCTGCTCCAATAAATATAAACACAAATAAAAATGTAGAAATCTAATTTTGTACGCATGACATGTTTCTGGGATAACCTTCATCGGGTACACTCATAGTCAAAATACAGTCAAACCTGCTTATGCGGTCACCTCTATTAAGCAGTCACCTGTCTTAAAAGGTCATATTTTTCTTGTCCTGTCATAGAAACTTTCATATGAATTGAACCTCTTTTAAGAGGTCACCTGTCTTACAAGGCCACTTTTTCTTTGTCCCAAAGGTGACCTCTTAACACAGGTTTGACTGTATTGGAAAACCAAATAATTTAGAAATCTTTGAGAACAAGTAAACCAAAAAGGCCCAAAAAGAATAGCCACAATTGTTTACATTTACCTATGACAGAGTGAAGTTGTCCTCAGTTTAAATATATTACATGAGAAAATGGAATACAGTTTTCGATATTAATCCAAATGAGTGGAAAAAAATTTATATACTCCCATTTAAAGTTACAGCATGTACAAAACTACATTGATTTCAATTTAGAATAAACCACAATATTCTGGCTACTAATTATTTCCTGAAAAAAATTAAAATTATTGATGATGCCAATTGTAATTTTTGCCAGAAGGAAAATGAAACCATTGAACACATTTTTTGGGGATGTGAAAATGTACAAAATCTTCTAGGGCAAGTAAATTCTTGGTTCGGTGACAAAGACATCAACCAAACATTTTTAAAGAAGACTCTAATTTTTGGTGATGTTGATAAAGTATATAAAGATGATGTATACAATGCCATTTTACTAAAAATAAAATACTATATATATACCAACAGATGTCTGAAGAAAAAATTATCCTTTCATTCGCTTAAAGCCTGTTTGATAGATTTATATAAAACTGAAAAAATGATTGCTGTCAGAAATCAAAGAATTGCAGAATTTCAATTACACTGGAGTACTTTTGAAAAACTGTTTGAGGATTGTTAACAATTTTTTTTATTCTTCTGTAAATTCCCTTTCCATAGAGACAACATTAAATATTAACTGATATAGTCTATCTAAATATATTTTTCTGGTTTATATTCATTATACTATAGTATACTCATTACCGGGTAATTAAAACAATATG
>MJUT01009703.1:575336-591999 GCA_002080005.1 Gigantidas platifrons
TTATATGATTATATACTGGAAAAGATTGTAAGAAGATTTAATTGTACTTTATTATATAGATTGTATGATGTTTTATATGTTATTATATTATTGTACTATATTCTGTATTGATGTATTTTGCAGTTGAGAAAAAAAAAAATAAATAAAAAAAATATATATATATTGCATGATTTAGGGACTATATATTTCCAACATAAATATATCCAATATACCAAGTCTTTGCTGAAGCACTGACTACTGGGTGGATGATACCCTCAAGATGAATAGTCCACATACCAGCTGAGGTATCAACACAGTGATAGTAATTCCAATATCTGATCCATATGTGATGCAGTGTCACAAGGATGTATATATATTTTTTGTAATGAGAGGAAATCATTTTTTTCCCCACGTGCATAGGAGTGAATGATTGTGTTTTCAAGGAAAGGGGGGAGTATGATAACATAAAATTAGGAAAGCTGTGCGGAAAAATAGCCAGGTCTTTAAAATTCATCTAATTCAAACTAATTACTGATTTTGAAGTCAAGGTACTGCATTACTGCATACAGACCATCATCAGGCCTTTCGGTAAGGGGTGGTACCCAGTACTTTTATCCACTTAAAATGACAATTGGTACCTCCTAATTTCAAAGACTGTTGCATAAGATATTCATGAAAAATGTTCAAATTTTAAGATAAAGTACTGCCTGTAAATAGTGAAGTACTGGTAGACTTGAAAAATATTCAAAGCCCTACAAAGATGTGAATAAATTAACAGATTAATTTAAATCCATCTCTTATTGTAGTCTATATTGCACTTCCTTGTGCTTTCAGTTCTTTTATCAAGGTTTCTTGTGTTCTCTGAAGTAGCATTTACACTATCATATTGATTTGCTGAGGTTGCAAAAATAATCAATTTGGTTTATTTAACAAAAGACAAGTACTATAGTATTATCTGAGAGTCAATGAACTTATATGTTTTTAAACCTTGATTTAATCTTTCTGAAACAGTTTGTATGCACTACTACTGATATTTCTCCTACAGTGCCATGTATTTAATCATGATGTATGTTAAAAATATTCCATGTTTTAATTGCTTTTAAAAGAGCATTTGTAAATCTGCACGAAGAACTTTTTAAAGTATATAATAAAACCATCAAATACTCTCATTGGCTTCAAATCAAATGATCGTAATCAACAAGAAATTTATAGGATGAACTGTTTTGCAAGGAAAAGAATTCATTGATTTTTTATGAATATACATGTATGCCTAATTTGCCTAATGTGGCTGAAATTAGCATAGCATAAAAAAAAATCTTTCAGCGAAACCTTGAACCTGGAACATATAAATTAGAACTGATTTGATTACAAAGGTATAAGCTAGCAAAAAGTATTTTTGTATTGGAATGGCAGCCATGTTGTTTGTTTGGCAGGATCGTCAGAAACAGTTATGAAATATAAAACATGTCCCTTTATGCGAATCGAGATAAAATTTAAAAAAAATGGAATTACAAGTGTTTTGAAAGGGCTGAACTCTCCTCCTAAAGCATGGACTTGAAAATGATTTATCTTTCATACTGTTTGAAGAAAATTTGGTAATCAATTTTGATACCACCAAAATTACACCAATATTTAAATGGTAAATTACCCAACAAACAGTGGTAACAGTCCTAGACTTTCCCAACAACCTTACTCCATGTTGTTACTTACTTTGGACATTTCATTTTCATATCAGGATCAAACATTTCTTCCTTATCAATATCCACCAGGTTACACATTCTGACCAGCATCACTTCAAATGATCCCTGCTTTATTAAGTTGATCTGGTCTTCTTGACATATCTCACTAAAGCCTAAAAAAAAAAAGATGCCAATGAAATACATTTTAAAAGTTAATAATACTTTGTGTATTATTTATGCAAGAAGAACAAACCAGTTCACGTTATTTTGTGTCATCCTTTCAAAAGTCATCAAAATACCAATCTGATTAAAATAACATCTTTTATTTGTTCCATTTAACTTTAATGTTACAGCTTGGGAGATCAGATTGGTTTAGGTTTATGGTGTTTAACTTCACTTTCAACAACAAGTCACCCCTTTACAGGTCACAGTGACCTTATGACATGTATATTTAATGATATGATAAATACATGTCTATGACCTTTTTCAGCCAATCAGATTGCTTGCAGCAAACAAAACAGTTTAGTATTAAAATATAACACTTTCATATTCTAGGAAGCTCCATTTTCATTGAACAGCAAAGGGTATGATATAGGATCATTCAAATGTGATCAGTAATGGGGTTTCTTTAGCTCTCCTACACCGTGACATATCAGTAAATTTCTAGACAGTGAGATGCAGTTTTAAATAAATTGCTAAAATCATCAAACCAGTTTTTTCTTTATAAATTAAATTTAAAGCAATAATAATTTCTCCCTCGTGTCCAGTTTAGAAAACAAAGTGTATTAAGGACATCCCAAAGAAGAAGAATTTATAAATTGTAATTTAGTAATCTTCCATCTCAGTAGTTCCCATCAATGTTTGTTAGCCAACAAAAGACCATTCATTTCACTGCATCAGATTCTGTGCCATATTTTATGACAAGCCCATCAAAACAGGTTCTATTGAAAATTTTGCTGACAATAATGTCTTTCCAATATCTGTTTATATAGGTTCTGTTGACAATTCTGCTGACAACAACGTCTTTTCTATATCTATTTATACAGTTAATTTGAGTGTATTCATTGTTTCTTAGCAGGTGTACTTTTAGATTTACAGTTACCTCCCTCCAGGAAACATTAGAACAATGAGGGATTGACAAAGTCAGTCTGCAAGAACTGTTTTGTGATGTATTTCAATTCTCCTTGGACATATTACCAGTGTTAACAATAGTCTTGAACTCGTTAATCTTTGTAGACAACAAGAAATCAATCGATTGACAAAATATGACGTGAAATCACTTAAGACGAAGATGATACCATTTATTATGGGATAAATAAATACATGCAAGTTTAATTAATTTTAAACAACATCATTAGCATTGACTGAAAAGGTTCCAATTGTTGGGAATTCTTGACACAGAATATAGTTAGTTCATGACACAACTTTTATGTCATCTGCACAGCATATCATTAGTGCATTCCATTTGGTATTTAAAAAAAAAAAAAAATCATTTCATATTTACAATCATGAGAAAGTACTTGAAAATATAACTGTAATATGCTCACAACAGAAAAAAAAACATTAATTAAAAAGGCATTTCCTGTTTTATTAGTTGCTATTGAATACACACATACTATTAATTTTCACTTCATCAACATTAAATATTTCACATTTCATTAAAATAAACATACCAGGAATCTTTTTACAAAATTTAACAACCATCGTTATTTCTGGTACCATATTCTGTACGAACTGTTCCCACATCTTAGATGGATCAATCTTCATTTGACTGAAGTCAGGCTGAAAAATAACAATATTGTAATTTAATTTGCCATTGAAATATGTTAAAATATGGCTATATCAGTTTCACATGACGTTCTTTAATATATAAACATTAGGCAGTCCATAAATTATTTTTAGTGTGTTGTAACCATTACCCATCCCAAAAACTGCAGTTATCAGATTATTTTTTCTTCAAGAATTTTAAAGAAAAAGTTTTTTCTTAATATAGTTATCAAGTGTGTTTGTATTAAGATAAACCTTTACAGATATCTGGGGTTTATTAATTATTTACTCATAGATTGATTGATTGATTGATTGGTGCTTAAAGCAAATCTTAACAATATTTCAGCTATATCGTGGCATTCTACTCATAGACACAAGGCTATCAGAAAGATCAGAAGATACAAAATGTACCAACACCGTGCTGAAAAGTATTCTGTCACTTGCATACAGATTACGACAGAAGGAATTGGCAATTAAGACTTTGGTTCAAAGATGACCATTGTTTCCCTATTATGTCCTACAATTGCCTTGTGTACTAACTAATATTTAGATAATGGTTGAGAACATCAGTTCTCTTTAATACAACAATATATTGCATATGACAACTTCTTGTGTCACAAATATTAAATAATATCATGCATAAAGTTCAAGATTTGAGCATTCTTTATACCAATCTGCTCAACCTGTTAAGGTGAAGGTTGGCATTTAAATAACAACTGGAAAACACTTACATAACCACATCATTTCACTAAGAGGAAAGGCTTGGGCACATAAAACTAGTTTTTTCCTGCCACTTTTTATTGAAGTGCCTGTACTAAGCCAGGAAAATGAGAGGTCATGTATATCTGTGTTAGGGGTATCAATTTTGTATCTGTTTCTACGAATTTTCGATAGGATTTTGAAATTGTTCCGACTGTGTGCCATATTTTTTGTTTTTCATTTTATGCCAAGGATATTTTTTTTTAGAGAGAATAATCAGTATCCATTGAACCACTGATAATTTAAAAGGGTCCTACATCCTCTCTTCCAGAAAAAGGGGACAAACATTTTGTATTAACGATACAACAAATTTGAAGGAAATCTGATGAAAAAAATTTGTTTGGGGACTTTTGTGAAAGTAGAATTCCGACAGACCCATCTGAAAAAAAAACCTTGAAGTTAAAAGAAAGGAATTCACTCTTTTCGGAATATGGAAACCCAAGTGGAAAAATCAATTACAATGAAAATTAACAAGATATATACATGAGTGGGTTATAGGAAGGAATGTGGTCAAGTCTGGTTTATTTCCATCAAGCATCATCAGAAGAATAATTGGTATGGATTAACAAAAGTACAACCTTAACACCACCGACTACATAGACGTGGACAATGATACCTATATATAGATCAACTGTCATACAGGAAACACAAAAACATGTGAATTCTCAACTGTGATAACAAAAAATAATTACTGACGGTATGAGGTCTATATACCTCCTTCATTACTGATGGTATGAGGTCTATATACCTCCTTAATTACTGATGGACTGAGGTCTATACATCTCTTTAATTACTGATGGTATGAAGTCTATATACATCCTTAATTACTGATGGTATGAGGTCTATATATCTCTTTAATTACTGATGGTATGAGGTCTATATACCTCTTTAATCACTGATGGTATGAGGTCTCATAACCTCTTTAATCATTGATGGTATGAGGTCTAGATACCTCCTTAATTACTGATGGTATGAGGTCTATATACCTCCTTAATTATTGATGGTATGAGGTCTATATACATTTTTGTACCTCCTTAATCATTGATGGTATGAGGTCTATATACCTCCTTAATTACTGATGGTATGAAGTTTATATACCTCTTTAATTACTGATGGTATGAGGTCTAGATACCTCCTTAATTACTGATGGTATGAGGTTTATATTTTAATTACTGATGGTATGAGGTCTAGATACCTCCTGAATTACTGATGGTATGATGTCTATATACCTCTTTAATTACTGATGGTATGAGGTCTAAATACCTCCTTAATTACTCAATACTGATGGTATGAGGTCTATATATCTCTTTAATTACTGATGGTATGAGGTCTATATACCTCCTTAATTACTGATGGTATGAGGTTTATATACCTCTTTAATTACTGATGGTATGAGGTCTAAATATCTCCTGAATTACTGATGGTATGAGGTCTATATACCTCCTTAATTATTGATGGTATGGCATCTATATACCTCCTTAATTACTGATGGTATGAGGTCTATATACCTCCTTAATTACTGAAGGTATGAGGTATATATACCTCCTTGATCATTGATAGTATGAGGTATATATACCTCCTTAATTATTGATGGTATGAGGTCTATATACCTCCTTAATTATTGTCTATATACATCCTTTATTACTGATAGTATGAGGTCTATATACCTCCTTAATTATTAATGGTATGAACTCTATATACCTCCTTAATTACTGATGGAGGTCTATATACCTCTTTAATTATTGATGGCATGAACTCTATATACCTCCTAATTAAATTTGATTATCAACCCAAGAGGACTATATACAATGGAACCTGTCTAATCTGACACACAAGGGAAATGTGTCTGATTGTACAGGATGTTGGAAAACTCTGGTTTTATTTTAGTTAACAGAAATATTTTGGGACCATCAATTTTGCTCGGATGTCACAGGATGTCGGAAAACTCAGGTGTCGGATTGCACAATTTCCACTATACCTCCTAATTAAAGTTTGGTTGGAATGAGGTCTATATACCTCCTAGTTAAAGTTTGGTTGGTGTGAGGTCTATATACCTCCTAATTAAAGTTTGGTTGGTGTGAGGTCTATATACCTCCTAATTAAAGATTGGTTGGTCTGAGGTCTGTATACCTCCTAGTTAAAGATTGGTTGGTGTGAGGTCTATATACCTCCTAGTTAAAGTTTGATTAGTGTGAGGTCTATATACCTCCTACTTAAAGATTGGTTGGTGTGAGGTCTATATACCTCCTAGTTAAAGTTTGGTTGGTGTGAGGTCTATATACCTCATAATTAAAGATTGGTCGGTGTGAGGTATATATACCTCCTAGTTAAAGTTTGGTTGGTGTGAGGTCTATATACCTCCTAATTAAAGATTGGTTTTCAACCTGTAACACAGTACAAGTATCACATATTGATCATCTCTACACAGGCATGTAACACAGGCATGTAACTGTACAGCAATGATCAAGGTCTTTTGTAGCTATTCCTGGAGATACACCTATTGATTATCTCAATTCTCTCATGCACTGTAAAATTTTCATTTTCAAGTACAAATAGAGATGGGTCAAAGAATAAAAAAAAAAAGTAGATTAGATTGTCTGATGGATAGGTCTGATATTTTTTTTGATTACATAGTATACTGTTATAGCAGATATTAGGCTGTACCCCTTAATAAAAAGATTAATATCTAATTAAATTTGCTAATATCTTTAAGACAACTTACAAATGGTAATACCATAAAATATTTTTTTGTTATTGATTGTCTCCATTTCAGCATAATAAAATACAAAAGTTCAAAAAAAATATCTTGAAAATATTTATAACTTAATTGGCAATAAAGTGGTAGTTGTATAAAAATATTGGATGGTACACCTGGTATGAATCTATATGTGGTGGTAATCTAGCATGCCAAATGAGGAAGTCTTCCAATTAAATTTAAAATGTATAATTAGCAGTTACAATGTAAGATGTCACATGCTGATGGAAGGTTTCACAAACACATGTCTTTTAAGACCAAAACTTAAGACCACAGGCCCTATGATGCCTGTAATTGCTCATCTCTTAACATTTTTATTTCTTACTTGTAGTTACTCAGGAAATCATAATTTATGTATTATATATACCATGGATCTTACGAATTAACTTATTTAAACCAACGAATCCGAAGGATGAGTTGGTTTAAATAAGTTCATGAGTGAGATCCATGGTATATATGGTTTGTAACAGAAATTACACACTGCATAAAAACATCAAAGGAAAAATGTGTATTTATGTTACAATGTACTATTATACTTGTGATTGCCATATTTAATGTTTTGAATCAAAATTACAAATGTACTACTAAATCATGTTTCTATGTCTGCTGTTTAACAGAGTTGATCTATAAATAGGTTTCAGAGTGGTTGTCCACGTCTATGTAGTCGGTGGTGGTGACTTCCAGGTTGTACTATTGTTAATAGACAATTATTCTTCTGACCATGCTTGATGGAAATAAACCAGATTTGCCCACATGCCTTCTTATAACCAACTTGTGTATATTTCCTATATGCTAAAATGGTCCTGTGGTTTAAGAGATTTTTACAAATAGAATTCCTGAATTTTTAAGACCATTTATTCTGTAATGATAAAATGGTCTTATGAGGGGTGGCATCTCTTATGGGAGATAATTAAGTACATGTAGAATTATACTCTCTCAAAGTGTCTCACATCTGGTCTAATAAGAGGGGTAGACTTTGGTGGGAGGAACCTTATTAATATAACTGGGGTGTTACTGTATTTCAATCCCTGTGTTGGGTAACATTGGTAAATTTAATTACCTCATAACGAAATGATAAATATGTTTAGAGGGCCATCAATTGAACAATTCTTACAAAACTTCAGATCTGGCCTTGCAGTTCTAAAGCTTGGAAGTTGGAGTAGGAGTTGTTCATATTTGTAATCATGCCATCAGAACACAGTATACAGGTATATGTTGGATACATGGTTCCAATTCAAGAGTGTCTCAGTTGTTTTAATTCTGAATAAAAATGTTCTCAACACAGAGAGGAACTTCTTTAAGAAAAAAATCACAGTCACAAACACAATATGGAGCTAGAAGTGCTGAATCATCAACTTTGTCATTCTTCAAATGAAAAAAATAAATAAAAGAAACAAAACAACAAAACAGGCCTCAAAGTAGGATTTTTGACCCAGGATCCAATTGGCTCTTAGGAGAAACAAATTAGGAGCCAAGAAGCCATTCAACAGGCGAAGTGTTTTGATCCACTGGGCCAACGCAGTGGTTACAACAGCCAGGGGTATGGGGTAAATGGTGCAAAATGCTGCATTCTGGCAATTTCCAGAGACCTAATTTGACATCTTCAATGCATTTTCAAAATAAAAAAAAATTGTAAGAAAAATTTTCAACAGAGCTATACTGTTCCATAGCCAGGTGAAAAAATGTAGACTCACTTTATTATGTTGCCTAGCAGCCAGATATCACTCTGGTTTCATTGAGTTTGTATTGCTTCAGCTCGAGTTTTAAATGTGGGTTGTGTTGGTGTAATTTTCTGTCTTTATTTTGCCTTGTAAGTTGTAGTATACGATACTGTGCTGTATAGGACACTTTGATACTTTTCTAGTATTTCAACCTAAACCAATGAACAGCTTCAGGAAAACAAGATGTTGCATGCTACGTCATGCTAAGAATACCCACTCGTTCATTTGTAAGTCGCACGGTAAACAGGAAGTAGATGTGCGGTAAACCTGGAAAGGAGAGACACGGTACAAGTCACCATGCCAAAGCCATAAATCAATATAAAATCATTTCTTCCAGTAGAAGCTGAGATAACTGTTACGGAAGTTTTCATTACCGCAAACATGAAAAATTCTAAGTCGCACTGTAAACAGGAAGTACAAATGTAGATGTGCGGTGAACCTGGAAAGGGGAGACACGGTACAAGTCACCATGCCAAAGCCATATACAGTCTTTCCCAAGGTGTTTTTACTTTTACAGGACATTCGGGCTGGTAATAGAAAAAAATTTACCAGATCAAACCAACTTTTACCAGACCGAAAAAAATTGAGTCAAAGATACTTACAAAATGTTAATAATTTTGTGCTTGTGGTATCTGATCAGTTAATTCCAGTTATTCTAAGTGCAGACAAGGCGATGAAGAGACAAAGAATGATTCTTTTCCCCAGAGCATAATTCCATAAAGCAAACCCTTTAATCAAATATTTATTTCTGTCTACATGTTTTTTGACTATTAGAGTCTTGCATACCTTTGCCTTTTTTTTACAAGTTCCCTCCCCCTTTTTTTGCTTTTGAAATATGACTGTGATCTAATGCCACCCAAATGGTAATAACTCATATTTGTGTTATCTTCAGCAGGAGAAAGATGTCACTGAATTTTCTATAACTATATTTAGCTAGAGCCTAGTAATATTAATATATCACAAACCTATATTTTTATTGTCATGAACACTGTCACTGGCAGTCAATAATGTAGTTATTATTGGTCAGACCTTAAATCAGATTGCAACAATTGCATAAAGTTACTGTAGTTCAAAGTCTATTTTTTTTAATTGCATAGGCATAAATTTACTTTTACGTATGTACATTTAAATAAACAGTTCGATAGATCGTAATATTAACCCGGTGTCAACTATAAAATATCAATGTGGATGGATAAAAATGTGAAGCGTCCCCGTGCATTTTAACGAATTTTGAATGGCCAACACTTGCAAATGTGAACATATTAAACATGAGTACTATGTTTTATGTCACAGAAATGAGAAAAAATTTAATCAAAAGTTTGTTTTGCTGAAAGTAGCTTCGGACAAAAAGTTTGGTCAACATTTCCCATAGCACAATGTCGGGTTACGTCCCCTTTAAAATGGCACCAATGTTGTTTGTTATTGAACGAAATTAAACAAATCTAGACCTCAATAGTGAACAATACCATCATCAATGACTTTCTGATGAACTACATTTGTACATAAAATATTTTCTTACCGACAAAGAGCAGATCGTGGCAGTATTAAAACATGAGAAATACAGTTGTAGATAATTACTGAATCGGTCGTCGGACTTTCGGTCCGGAGTTCCGGTAAACATTATCGGACCATGCTGATTTTTATCAGCCATGTCCGACGATCCTTCGGAAAGACTGCATATATAACCCATACATTTGGGATGTTTCAGAATACAAATGTATATTATTAAAAATACAGTTTATTCTACATTGTATATATATTTTAACATAATAGACATAATTTAATAATAGATGGGAAATTGTTTAATTGATCAAAGAAAATATTAAGTGGTTATTTATTTATTTATCTAATTGTCTGAGGATTAATGTCACTTAGGATTAAAGAAAGTGTAAAGATTATAAGAAGTGTAAATGGGAATTAGAGGATACAAAAACATTTTACATGTATTGTCTTGTCTTGTATTATGTATTATTGAGTAATAGAAAAATGGGTATTAATAGCTTGCATAAAATGTTGTAAAAAAGGAGTCATACTTGGGATGTCAAACTAAAACCATATACTAAATTTATTGGAAACTTTGTGTTTAGGAAATGTGATCTTGTATATAAATTCGTTATTTAATAAACTATATATTGGTGAGAACTTAGTATCTTTATGAGTGATTGACAGTGATGCCATATCAAGGAATGTGTACCTGAATAAAGCTAGTTCCTCCACGAAAACAATTGTTATAGCCAGGCCACAATGAAGAGTACATTTGGCCTTGGTTATACATATATCAAATATAAAATCATTTCTTCCAGTAGAAGCTGAGATATCTGTTACGAAAGTGTGAACGGATGGACTAACAGACAGACGGACAAGGTGATTGCAAAATAGCCCCCTCTCTACGAGTGAAGGTATAATAAAATAATTGATTCAAATGTGTTTTTATAATTATTTAATTAACTATCATCATCATTATCACTGCAATCTGATGGCCAGTGTGTGTAGTTCCCCATTTTCTTATCAGTGCTAAAGCAATGATCTATTGAGTCACTTGGATCAAATTTCTCAATACTGAAGCCTTCACCACTAAGCCTGATCGGGATCTCAACTGTGCTTGTGTTCAAAGCTGATTGGACATCACATTTTATCGTATTTTGTGCCGAAAATTGTTTGCACGTTGTGCACTGGATATTGCAAAACTTGCGGAAATGCGTTTCCGTTCCATCCAGTTTTAATATTACGACAATCATTTGCACGTTTGAATCGATGTATCATTCAATTGTTATGAAAATGATCACGATTTAAGACAAAATCGGATTTGCATTTGAAAAAATGTACTAAATTGACAGTGAATAATGAAATGTTTCGTCTTGACTTTAATCATGGTCACGACTTAGTTCAAATCGAGAAGCCAAACGGCAGAGGAACCGCATTTCCGGAAGTTTACTTGGTCGCCAATTTGGTGCCCAATGACAAAAATTTGGTCACAAAATGACATCTTTAGGCACCATGGCGACCAAACTAGTCGCAAAATTGAGCCCTGCAAAATAGAAAACTACTTTGAGGAACCTCATCATTTAATTTTTATACTGGACTGACTTATTACATACCGTATTTCTTCTAATAGATGCCCCGGGGGCGAATGCATTTTTAAAATAGGGGGCATCAATTAGGAGAAACGAATTTCCGACTTTTATAGCCGTTAGATGAAACAGACTATAGAAATATACACGTGCTATGTCAACATACATTACTGCTACTTAAAGTGGAATCTAAGAATAAAGCTAGACACAAATATAATTTTTCTTTTAAATTGAAAGTAATTAAATTTGCCGAAGAAAAAGGAAAACATGCGGCAGTCAAGTTTTTTAATGTTGACAGAAAACGTGTTTGTTTACCTGAACAATTATTGCTGATTAGTGATGCGTAAAACTCTTCACACGCTGTAACTATTTTGGGAACTCTTACACGCTGTGTTGTTGATTAGGTACCGATAAGTGGAGTATTTTATGAAATGGGGGCGTTAATTAGAAGTCAAAATGTTCTATAGGCCAGAATAAGGGAGGGGGGCGTTAATTAGAAGGGGGGCTTTAATTAGAAGGAATACGGTATTCACAATGTATCTAGACAAGCTGAGAAATTTTTGAATTGATCACTTTTTACTTTATCATGTTTTTATAATATCTATACAATTCTTGAAATCACAGCAAGCAGAAGAATGACATAAAATTAGATTGTTTAGCTAGCAAATCAGTTTTACATTGATCTGAAGCTATTTATAGGACAGACACTTGCTTTTAAAAGTCCTCAAGACATGTGTACTTTAACAAGTCAATGACTTGCATATACATTGTAGGTGATATAATACACATTTTTTTTTTAAACTTATTAGTGCAGATATGTCATTAGAAAAAACTGAATGGTAAAAGTTTTTCTTCACATTTTTTCTATCTTTAATTGAAATGAATAATTCATAATACCTCCATAACAGCTGAGAACAACTCTACCAGGTGGGTTGACCTTTAACAGAAAGTGCAAGTAGAACCACACTTTAGGAAGATCCTTAATTATGATGTAATATTATATGACAGTGCGTCATTTCCCATCTTGTGGGCATGTTATAAGAGTCTTATTACAGTTATTACCTTAAAAATTGTATTTTATAAAGTTATGATTATAAAGTTAACAAGCGAGGACACTACTGTGGCAAAGGTACAATGTATATTCCTGATTTGGAGAGAAAAATAATGTGTGACACTAGCCCACTGAAACAAGTCCACAGGTAGACACATTATCCTGACTCAATACCAACCAGATTTTGTTCTTCTTACTTCCTTAATGCTTTGTGCTTAAAGGGATATTGTCTATTACTCTATTTTTTTCAACTGGTTGGGCGTGGCTTAACAGGGGTTGACTGATTACAGGAAAGTCCATGTATTTAGGAGGGTCAGGTTACCTGATCAATTTCATTTATACAGCTATATTCAATTGTGCGTGTATGATCCAATCTGTGTATTTAAATTACACCCTTGTAATACCAACTGCGTAATTTTTTCATACCCAAAATTATTGTCGATTTCCATACTGACCTTCATAAAATGAAGATTAAAAACCGAATTATTGACGAATACGATTCGAAACGTTGTTTTTTCTATTAAAACAGCTGACCATCGTTACCGGAAGCTAATTAATTATGCACTGATCTGGGCAAGGCCAACTCTATTTACTTATCTATTTTTATGACAGTAGCCCGGATGCAGCATGGATATTCAGGTAAGTTTCTATAAAAGTTGAGGAAACAAGCTATTTGCGAACCGATATTGTATCTAAAAGACGTAGAGATAAATAATTTCTATATCAGGAATAGATTTGAAAGAATGAAAACTACATGTCTTAACAGGTTCAGTCGATATTTCCACGATAACCATTGAAAACATGCCAGGAGGCACCCCATGGGGCCAAATTGTTAAAGCAACTACTAGAGTTATTTTCGATCTGACTTTTTTACCGGCCTTAAAAATAACTAAATTAGTTTTTTTCCTCATATAAGTTATGAAGTTGTTCCCCGAGATTTTGATACACATATTAAATTAATTTATTTTAGCCAGTTTTACCGACAATATGAAAACAGAGACATAGAACACAGTGAAATACATGTCTGATGAAAACGAATGACGTAGCCAGCGTTGATTGACTGGAATGTTTTAGAGAAATTTGAGCTGGATTAGAAACGAAAGAGACCTTCTAATATTCCACAAGACATTTGCTGGAAAATATTAATTGCAAATTATATGGTACTGACTTTTGACTTTGAAGGGGGCTGTGTTTTTTTTTTAGACATAATTTTTTTTTCAGACATGACAAAAATCATATTCTTTTACATTTGTATTTTCCGGCGAAGTGCTGGAATGATTTTTTTCTTCTTTCAAAATTGTGTATATGATTATAGAAAAACTCATTATGCTGTGTCTGTGAAAATGGCAAGTATATGATTATATTGTGAAAATGGCAAGTCGGAATATTTTTTTATTCTCCTGCCCAGATAATTTTTTTTATTCAAGATTCAGAATCAAAATAATTTTTTAGTAAAAAAACATATAAAATTAAAATTGAATAGCTTGAGGGAGGAACTGATAAATTTTTTTGCAAGACCAAAATGCTTCTCCCATAAAAAAAGAAAAGAAAAAAACTGGTCATCAGAAAGTCCCACGAGAAAACTTTCCTTCCAAAATCTAAAATAAGACTTTTTTTATTGCTCTAAACTGAATTAGTGCAAACTATTTCACTTATAGTGAATTATTTAAAAACAAAATAGAGCTCATTTTTCTAGATAAATGTAAAATAAATTCTGAAAGTCCAAAATTGTATATATCTACACCCCATGATGTAAATACTTTACCTTATTTTTGTCTTTGTTTATTTAATTTTTTCAATAATTTGAATTATGGAATGATGAATCCATGGGCTGGCCATCTTGCGGGGAGCACAAGATTTTCAGACTTGTGATTATATTGGGTCACAGGTCTGTTAACTGGCATCGTCCCTTGGTTCTCCCTGTTTGATGGCCACCCTATGAAATGAACGAATCTTAATATATTTTGTAATCAATATTTTTTTTATTGTTGGCTTTTTGATACTGTTACTACATTGTATAGTCACAAAACTGGCGTGGCCCATAAGTTCATCCTAATGGCATGGACCCTTGGTGCTTCAAGTAGTCATACGTTACTAATTCTTTATTTAAAGATGCATTTTATCTCCTCCTCAATTGTTACATGGATCAATACACACCTATAGGACTTGGCTCTAAACTAGTGGTGAAAACATTATTGCTGTTTTTTTGTTTATGTTGTAAAACAATTATATTTTAATTTGCTCATATTGTATATGCCCCCTATGGGCCCTTGATTGGTGAACCAATAAACTTATGACATATGACTTATGTAATCAAAACTACATTTTGCCCAAGAACCACATGTTGTTTATTGTTTCTAAACAGTGTGCATGCTCAAGACGAGTAACACAAGAAGGTAATATGAATAAAATTACATTCTTGTCATCCGAACAATAATTCTGATAACGATAGTTTTGGGTCTTTTTTTCATCAAAAAATCGTATCTTTTGCAGCATAACTCGGTGTTAATCTTCATTTTATGAAGGTTAGTATGGAAATCGACAATAATTTTGGGTATGAAAAAATTACACAGCTGGTAGACAATATCCCTTTAACATAGAAGCAACAATTTACATTCTCTGCTTTGATACAATCAGGAATCAAACTATAGATCTTAAACTACTGAACTACAAAATGTACCAGATGTACCTGTGGCTGGGGAAGAACATTTGGACTTAAATGGTCATAGTTCAATCAATATCCTGATTGTAATTTTCAACCAATAATTTGACTTTTAAAACTACATTTTGTACTTCTTGGTTTTCAGTATGAGCCTCCTGTATGCCCCCTGCCTATGGGTGTGGCCTCAAACAAATGATTGACTGACATGTTGTTCTATGATTGATGTTTAAAACTAACAATATTTGGTTCACAATGTATGGTTACTGAGTATAATATTTGTTCAAGGACGGACTATTGATCAAATATGGTTGACTTACAAAATTTGTATGCGTTCCCCAAAAATTTATGGTGATTTTTTCAAAATTCATAATCGTAATGATATTCAATGAAACCTGTCTAAGCCAAACTTCTTTAGGACCAACTTTTGTGTTCAGTATAGAAGGCATTTGGTTTATACAGTTTAAATTAACAAAAATTTACTGAATGGGTATTTAATCTCTGGGTTCAGTAGCATTGAATGGGTATATAATCTCTGGGTTCAGTAGCATTGAATGGGTATTTAATCTCTGGGTTCAGTAGCATTGAATGGGTATTTAATCTCTGGGTTCAGTAGCATTGCATGGGTATTTAATCTCTGGGTTCAGTAGCATTGAATGGGTATTTAATCTCTGGGTTAAGCAGCATTGAATGGGTATTTAATCTCTGGGTTCAGTAGCATTGAATGCGTATTTAATCTCTGGGTTCAGTAGCATTGAATGGGTATTTAATCTCTGGGTTCAGTAGCATTAAATGGGTATTTAATCTCTGGGTTCAGTAGCATTAAACAGGGATATACACTAACTTTTGAACCATGGTCGCCACCTGGTCTCCTAACTTTCATTTTCAAGGAGCCCAACAAATAATTTAGGCGCCCAGCTTTTTTTCAGGTAGATTACAGATACGGTAAATCAGATATTTTAACAATATCTCCATTTTGACTTGTTTTTGGATTCTGTTGTTTTTTTGAATAATTCCTTTAACTTGTTCCCTCGGTATTCTGTTGCGGATATATGTTATATGTGTTTTAAAGTTAATCACCAATTTTAATCTTATACTGTATACTGTATTTATGAATATGATTAAAACAAAATCTGAAAGAATTAGAAATATGACTTTCATTCTTTTAATTTTCAGTTGTGGTTTGCTTAGCCATAGGCTCTGAAATAGTTGAAATATATTG